>JAJEJO010001504.1:0-28695 GCA_020662805.1 Glaucomys volans | reverse complement strand
ACTTGATCATGGCACACTATCTTTTTAATATGCTTTTGTATGTGATTTGCTAAAATTTTGTTAAGAATTTTTGCATCTATGTTTATTAGGGATATTGGTTTGAAATTTTCTTTCCTCGATGTGTACTTCTCTGGTTTTGGTATCAGGGTGATATTAGCTTCATAAATGAGTTTGGAAGGATTCCCTCCTCCTCTATTTCATGAAATACTTTGAGGAGTATTGGAATGAGCTCCTCTTTGAAGGTCTTGTAGAACTCAGCTGTGAATCCATCTGGTCCTGGACTTTTCTTTGTTGGTAGGCTTTTGATGACTTCTTCTATTTCTTGCTTTAAATTGATCTATTTAAGTTGTGTAATACCTCCAAATTCAGTTTGGGTGGCTCATATGCCTCTAGGAACCTGTTGATGTCTTCCAGGTTTTCTATTTTGTTGGAGTATCAATTTTCAAAATAACTTCTAATTATGTTTTGTATTTCAATTGTGTCTGTTGTAATTTCCATCACAAATTTTAGTAATATGGATTTTCTCTCTCCTCTTCGTTAGTATGGCTAAGGGCTTATCAATTTTGTTTATTTTTTCAAAGAACCAACTTTTGTCAATTTTTTGAATTGTTTCTTTTGTTTCAATTTCATTGATTTCAGCTCTGATTTTAATTATTTCCTGTCTTCTACTACTTTGGGTGATGATCTGTTCCTCTTTTTCTAGGACTTTGAGCTGTTATGTGAGGACATTGATTTGTTGACTTTTCATTCTTTTATTGAATGCACTCCATGCAATGAATTTTTCTCTTAGCACTGCATTCATAGTATCCCAGAGATTTTGATATGTTGTGTGTTTGTTCTCATTGACCTCTAAGAATTTTTTCATTTCCCCCCTAATGTCTTCTGTTATCCATGCATCATTCAATAGCATATTATTTAATCTCCAGGTGTTGGAGTAGTTTCTGTTTTTAACTTTATTGTTGATTTCTAATTTCATTCCATTATGATTTGATAGAATACAAGGAAGTATCTCTATGTTTTTGTATTTTCTAAAAGTAGCTTTGTTGCATAACATATGATCTATTTTTGAGAAGGATCCATGACCTGCTGAGAAGAAAAATTTGCTTTTTCATGGATGGACTATTCTATATATGTCTGTTAAGTCTAAATTAGTGATTATGTCATTGAGTTCTATGGTTTCTTTGTTCAATTTTTGCTTGGAAGATCTGTCCAATGGTGAGAGAGGATTGTTAAAGTCCCCCGGTATTATTGTGTTCTGGTCTATTTGGTTCCTGGAATTGAGAAGGATCTGATTGACGTACATGGATGCGCCATTGTTTGGTGTATAAATATTTATGATTGTTATGTCTTGGTGATTTATGCTTCCCTTAAGTAGCATGAAATGTCCTTCTTTATCCCTTCTGACTAACTTTGGCTTGAAGTCTGCTTTATCTGAAATGAGGATGGAAATTCCTGCTTTTTTACTAAGTCTATGTGCATGGTATGTTTTTTTCCCAACCTTTCACCTTTAGTCTGTGGGCATGTTTTTTATGAGATGCGTCTCTTGATGGCAGGATATTGTTGGGTCTTTCTTTTTAATCCATCTGCCAGTCTATGTCTTTTGATTGATGAGTTTAGGCCATTTATGTTTAGGGTTATTATTGATATATGACTTGTATTCCCAGTCATTTTGACTTATTTTTGGATTTTAATCTTACTTGGTTTTTTCCTTGAATTGACTGTTCCTTTAGGGTAATTCCTCCCTTTGCTGACTTACATTGTTGTTTCTCATATCTTCCTCTTGGAATATTTTGCTGAGGGTTTTCTGTAGGGCAGGCTTTCTATTTGTGAATTCTTTTAGCTTGTGTTTATCATGGAAGGACTTTATTTCACCTTCAAATCTGAAGTTAAGTTTTGCTTGGTATAAGATTTTTGGTTGGCATCCATTTTCTTTCAACGCTTGGAATATATTTTTCCAGACCCTTCTTGCTGTTAGGGTCTGGGCTGAGAAATCTGCTGATATTCATATTGGTTTCCCCTATATGTAATCTGATGTTTTTCTCTTGCAGCCTTTAAAATTCTATTTTGTGTGTGTGTATTAGGTATTTTCATTATAATGTGCCTGGGTGTGGATCTGTTGTGATTTTGTGTATTTGGTGTCCTATAAGCCTCTTGAATTTGATTTTCCATTTCATTCATCAGATTTGGAAAATTTTCTGACATTATTTCATTGAACAGATTATTCATTCCTTTGGTTTGTGTCTCTCTGCCTTCCTCAATCCCAATAACTCTTAAATTTGGTCATTTCATGATGTCCCATAGCTCTTGGAGGTTCTGTTCATGATTTCTTACCATCTTCTCTGTCTGGTTGAGTTTGTTTTCAAGATTAAATATTTTGTCTTCATTGTCTGAGGTTCTGTCTTCCAAGTGATTTAGCCTGTTGGTTAAGCTTTCTATTGAATTTTTAATTTGGTTTATTGTAACCTTCATTTCAAGGATTTCTGGTTTGTTTGTTTTTTTTTCAGAATCTCTATCTCTTTATTGAAATGATCTTTTGCTTCCTGCAGTTGTTCTTTTAGTATTGCCTGCATTTGCTCTCTTGACTCCTTGTTCACTTCTCGGATCTTTTTAATTATGTACATCTCCCTTTCTGACAATGCTTCTGCCATGTTGTCACTGGTTCCTTTTGGTATAGTGTCTGGGTTTGCTTGGAACATTTTCTTCCCATGTTTTCTCATGTTGCTAGTGTATCTTCCCCTCTAGTAGTGCGAATCCTAGGTATTGCAGTTTCCCCTTAAAGACTTATAGGGTTCCTGCCTATTTTCAATACCTTCCCTTTGAATTGAGAGATCAATATTAGCAGCACACCATATAAACAATATGTGTCCTTAATCTAAATAGTCCCTATTAAGCTATTAACAGTGTTGTCTTAATAAACAGAGATGAGTTCAAATTATCATCTACAGCATAACCAGTAAGTTTGCAATAAAGACTGCAAATCCTAATGTTGGACAGGGAGAATGAGGAGGGGTATAGGACAAAACACTAATGAGATAAGAAGCGAGTCTATAGATATACTATGTCATATGAATAGTGGAAGTGGAATTAAAAGAAATAGGTTGTTAGCATGAGGAAATAGAGATTCTCCAAGGAATCAGATATATAAGAGGGAGATAGAGTGATACGCATAATAATAAAAGAGAAAGGTAGGAATATAGTGGGTATGTTAGGAATAATTGTAGTGTTACAATTAATTTAAAAAAATGTTCTGTGATAAAAATATACTGTACAGTTCAAACCTCTTATTTTTCAATGGCCTGATGTTTGAGAGGTGCTTGATCAAGTGGTGACCTAAGAAGGGTGCTGTCTCACTACCTCCATGTTGGGAATGATCAGTGCTTCTGGGTAGAGGTGGCCTGGTGTTGATATGCGATCAGATGTAGCAAAGGTGATAGACACCGGGCCAGTGTGTGGGCCTGGGCACTAGACCAAGTTGGGGTGGGGACACTGAACTGTGCTCGGTGATGGAGACACTGGGCTTGATACCCAGGCAGGCAAGAACTCTGTGCTGGGGGCTCAGGCAGTCGCAGGTGGTTGCTCTCTCCCTGGAACGCTGTAACATGGCACCGAGGGGCCTAAGATCCCCACTGGGGCTGGGGACGCCAGTCCCTGCAGGCTCTCCTTGATCCATTTTGAGTTGAGTTTTGTGCAAGGTGAGAGATAGGGATTTAGTTTCAATTTGCTGCATATGGATTTCCAGTTTTCCCAGCACCACTTGTTGAAGAAACTACCTTAAGATTTCATCTCACCCCATCTCACCCATTTTGTCTATTATCAAAAATATAAGCAACAATAGGTATTGGTGAGGATGTGGGGAAAAAGGTACGCTCATAGATTGCTGTTGGGTTTGCAAATTAGTGTAGCCACTCTGGAAAGTGGTGTGGAGATTTCTCAGAAAACCTGAAATGGAACCACCATTTGACCCAGCTATCCGACTCCTTGGCCTATACCCAAAAGACTTAAAATCAGCATAGTACAGTGATGCAGTCACATCAATGTTTATAGCAGCCCAATTCACTATAGCGAGATTGTGGAACCAACCTAGATGCCCTTCAATAGATGAATGAAAAAAGAAACTTTTGTATATATACACAATGGAATATTATTCAGCCATAAAGAATAGTAAAATTATGACATTTGCAGGTAGATGGATGGAGTTGGAGAGTATTATGTTAAGTGAGATAGCCAATCCCCAAAAGCCAAAGGCCAAATGATTTCTCTTATAAGTGGTTGATGACACATAGCGGGGGTGGGAGGAGGTATGGGAAGAATGGAGAAGGGATGGATTGTATAGAGGAAACTGAGGGATGGGGAGGGGGCGGGGAAGGAAAAATAATAGAATGAGACAAACATCTTTACCCTATGTTTATGTGTGAATAGGCGAATTGTATGATTCTACTTTGTGTCCAACCAGAAAATGATAGTTGTACTCCATTTGTGTGCAATGAACTAAAATAATAATAATTAAAAAAAAGAAAAAAAATCTTATTACATATGAATCTACTTAAGGGGGAAAACAGTCTTGTTTTATGTTCTAATACATATAATGTTTAATTTTCCTTGGAAATTTGTAAGTGTAGAGACCCAAATATTACACCATTAACAGTAAGAAATAACACAAAAACAGGAAGGAGCATGCCACATCCACATTTCCCAGAAGACTAGACCATGCAAGAATCCTCATTATTCCCAGTGGAACCGTGTCAAGCACTGAGGGGAATAGTGGTGGGCGTGGCAAATAGGGAATGTGGGATAGGCATCATAATAACTGACCCACTTACTCCATCTGTGCATTGTCCTCCATGCGTTGTACATATCCATTCATTTGCAATGAGAATCCTATCATTGCATGCTAGGCTACCTGAGGACACAGTGGCTAAATTACTGTCCGTGTCTCACTGGCATCACTACTACAGTGGCAGCACTATTAGTGGTCATCACAACAACATGATATGATGTAATGTAATAGAATATAATATCGCATATCACTTTCTTTTACTGCCTTTCACACTCATGTACAGAAACACTAAAATAAAATTGGCATAGCTTGTTTAGAATTTACTGAGGAGTTGGAACGGAGAGAATAACAAGTCTGAGGGAAGGAGAAAATGACAACTGTACATTTCATATGCCTTTCTCCACAGTTCAAAATAAAAGCACCCTGAAACCTAAGGGAACAATTTTAGACATACCCCACTCCCTAGATATCATTAGATTCATGTTGTCTTTCTCTAAGGAAAAGAGATCTACTCCAAATTTCTCAGAGCAATTTTCCACCTTCTTTTAAGGAACTCACATTTTTATTTTATTTTTTATTTTTATAGACAGATAATAAGAGTACACAATTAGAGGGTACAGTGTGATGTTTTGATATATGTTTATACTGTGCAAAAAGCAGATTAGGCAAAATAACATATTTCTAACTTTATGTAGTTATCTCTTTTGGGGGTGGTAACTGAAAATTTACTCTTGGCAATCTTGTAAAATACATTATATATTACTGTTTTAATTCTACTTAATTTTCAAATTACATTTAGAGAAGATAAAGTAAAATAGTATAGCAATACAAACACTTCTGTAACTACTGCTTGGATTAAAATAGTTTGGACTCACTTCTTCATCTACTTACAAGTGAGCACAGAGTGTAGACACAAGCACATTTTATTATAATAGCAATACTAATAATGTCAATAACTATCATAATTACTAGTCACCTTTATGTGCAATAGATCTCCCCCACTTATTCCTCTAGTTTAACTGAAACATTACCTTTTTATTATTATTTTTGCTTTTATAGACTTCATTTTGATTCACTGTACACATATGGGGTACAAATTTTCATTTCTATGGTTGTGCATTATGTACATTCATATCATTATTATTAATCACACATGTACATAAGGTAATCATGTCTGTCTCATTCCACCATTTTTCACACCCCCACCCCCTCCCCTTCTCATTTCCCTCTGCATAATCTAAAGCTCCTCCATTCTTCTCTCACCCCCACCCCCACAACCAGATTTTTTATCATCATCCACTTATCAGGGAAAACATTTGGCCTTTGTTTTTTGGGGATTGGCTTATTTCACTTAGCATGATAATCTCCAATGCCATCCATTTGTCTGCAAATGCCATAATATTATTCTTCTTTATGGATGAGTAGTATTACATTGTATATATTACATTGCTGGTGGAGTTGCAAACTGGTTCAGCTACTCTGGAAAGCAGTGTGGAGATTCCTCAGAAAACTTGGAATGGAACCACCTTTTGACCCAGTTATCCCACTCCTTGGTTTATACCCAAAAGACTTAAAATTAGCATACTACAGTAACACAGCCACATCAATATTTATAGCAGCTCAATTCACAATAGCTAGACTGTGGAACCAACCTAGATGCCCTTCAACAGATGAATGGATAAAGAAACTGTGGTATATATATATACAATGAAACTTTACCTTTTGACCAACCTTTCCACTTTCCCCCACCCTCCCCTCCATCTCGGGTAACCTGCATTCTACTCTCTACTTCTGTGTGTTTTCATTTTTAGAGTCCACATATAATTGTATAACTCATATCTTGTTCATGAAATGTGATGCTCACCTAGTATCCATTACCATCCTAGCCCCATTCCTACAGGTCTTGTGATTCCTTTCCCACTCTCCTTGGCAATTTTGCCTTAACTGACTGGAACACACCTAAATCTGCTGACATGGTGATCCCCAATTCCTGTTTCTCTGTTTCCCACTTCAGTGACTGAGGCTTATTCTGCTGCCCCTGAGAACCCTGGCCCTACTAACCTTGTAACTCTTGACAGCTCTAAATTTGTGACCCTCAGTCAGACCCAGCATTCTCCATCTTGATGATCTCATCCCACTGACTACTTTCCTCTGCTCCACTGTTCCTGAGTTCTCTTCCCCAGTGACACCAAAACCAGTAACATTGTCAATCTATTCCATTTCTGACTCCAATTTGATTCCCTCCCCTACTTCTATCATGGAAAACACCATCTCTACATAGTCCTCTTCTTTCTATTCCAATTTACCTTTTCCTAATATTTCTGTCATCTTTCCAGACTGACCTCTGGATCTCATAGTGCTGAAATGCCTGAGGAGTTTATTAAAGAACTTTTTATTATAAAAATATTTTGGCTTGAAAATCAAAAGTAATATATGATACTTCTTAGTTAAAGACCTTTGGATTTGTTGAATATAAAAGACATTCAGCTATATTAATTGAACTTTGAGCCTTTTCACAGCTTTCAGTGAAGAGAGTGACAGGCACCTCCTGAACAGGGCTTCTGTTCCCATCACCACATCAGTTTGACCTCAAAAGAAATCCTTCCAACTCTCACTAAGACCCTTTTTCAGAGAAAAAAGAGAAACCATGGTGTTCAAGAACACCCATGTCTTTTTTTTTCTGTGAGTTGTCTTTTTATTCTCTTAATTTTATCTATTGTCCAATAACAGTTCTCACTTTTTAAAATTTTTTATTCATTTAATTTTGATCCATTGAACAAAAATGGAGTACAGCTATTGTTTCTCTGGTTGTACACAAAGTAGAGTCACACCATCTGTGCATTCTGAGACAGACATCATAGCCCTGTGTACATATATGAATGCACCCATGTCTTTTATAGTTTTTCTTTTTCAAGACTTCTGAAAGTCAGCATGGTAACAAACACCTTTAATCCCAGCTCCTTGAGAGGCTGAGGCAGGCAGATCACAAGTTGCATCTTTATGAAACTCCATCTCAGAAAAAAATAAAGCTGTAGTTGAGTAATAATATGCTTCCTGACATGTGCAATTCCAGGGTTTAATCCACAGCATTACAACAAATGAACAGAAAATGTCTGGAGATCTTAGTTAGTTGATCTGAAACTGATAATACACTTGTAGCCCTAAGGTGGGCAGAGGAGACAAAGTCAGCATTTCCTATCTCACATTGCTGAAGATTTATGTTGTTTATCTATTGTCACTTGGGCTGTTTTCACTGCCCATGGAGGAGTAGAGACTGTGGCAGGAAAGGGAAACCAAAGAACACCTTTATGTCTAAAATGAAGAAACTTTCTTTGGATCAGAACTTCTTTAGATAATCAGCTTTGAGAATTGAGCATAAGGTATAAGTTTGCAGAAGGGTGGTTTCCTTAGAACTCCAAAAGTATAAAGAGCCCCAAATATGTCTGATTTGGAGATAAGCACTTCTTTACATTTTTATTCATGAAAAAACAAATTTTTCTTTGAAATATAACACACAGTTAAGTTTAATTATTATGAGATTAAAAATATTTAGTTTTTGATATGCTTCTTAGAGGGATACAGTTTGTAATCATTAAAGGCTGAATCAAATTTGACCTTGTCCACAGACATGATTGATATGATCCAATTTATGTGGTCATCATACATTTTTTTTTCAGGAATGAATCATTCTCAGGTACATAACACCAGGCTTTGAAGACCTAAATTTTGTGTATATCTCAACTTTTTGTACCATAAGCTGTCTCAAGCAACCAGAAAGAATAGAGTGTTGATTAAATGAAGAAAGAGGTATTTGATTTCTATTTCCCATGTTTGCTTGATCATGTTTCCTGACTTGATGAAGATTCTATCCTGGACAAGCCTGGTTTGTTCTTTGCTAGAACAAAATATACATAAATAACACTATACATGGGAATCATGAAATTTACATGAATTCTTTTGTACTGAAGGGTAAGAAAATTTTCTTCATGAATTGAGAGGGTGAAACAAATTCATGCAAGGAGAGAAAGTCTACTGGTAATTTCCAGTCAAGACCTGTATATTGATTCAACTGCCGTGCAATTACTGAACAGGAATTGGTAGCATAACAATATGACTTTAAATTTCTTGTTTGAAGATGTCTTTCTCTGAGGTATTATCATTTAAAAAAATACACAGAACAATATTTCAATGTAGGACACGGGTATTTTAAATAGATTTTATTTCATTCTCTCACGTGTTCCTATTTTAGTAATTTCTTTCCAATCCAGATGGAATTGAGGGAGAGAGAAATGAAGTACTTATACAGGAACTCTTAAACTCTTGAAATGACGGTTGATCTTTTTTTTACACATTCATTCATAAAATAAAATATTTAAATTCTAGTTGTAACCAGGATGTGCTTTAAGATTGGTATGTGCTGTGATTTTGTTCAGATGCTAAGGTTCTTGTGTGGTCATTGAGAATTATTGCTCTTCCAAGTATTTAAGTACGTCCTGTTTTGTGATTTTTGCCCATTTATCAGGGATTTTACCTTTTTCTATAAATTTTATCTGATATTTTTCTTCCAGGTTTGTTTTGAAGTGAGAGATAAACCATTTCCAATATGGCTGGATGGATGAGTCTGGGGTGATGCTCCATGTGGCATAATCCCCTCCTGCCTTCCGATAGCTCTTATAAGGGATTTCCCTACCACCTTGAAAAGCAAGCAAAGAATTACTTGCTACTAAAGTAGAACAACAATCAATGACAAAGTTGTCTGTTCCAATCACTCTCCCACCTTGGATTGCTCGAGGACGATGAAATGGAACACTGTGATCTCCATCATGTTTAGGAATTGTGTTTGTACAAATTGCTTTACACAGGGGACACTGTTTCCAGCAGCCACAGAGATGTTCGGAGAGGATTTTCTCAATTTCAGGAACCATTTCATCGATACATCTATTGGAAAAATTCTGTTCTACTTTCTTCATTTCAGGATCCAAAGCTGCACTCATGTTTTTTCTGAAAAATTCCGTATCTTGTATTTCCTGGTGTTCGATATTTCTCAAGTCTCTTCTTGGGAAGATCAAGTTGTTCCCCAGGTTATCACAGAACAAATCCAGCCACCCAGATGCAGTGTTGCTTCTATCTTTCCCTACCTCTGTGGATTCATTAATGGCAGAGAGGATGGCATTCTTGATGTCATCTAAAGTTGTTTTGAATAAAGTCTTTATTTTTTTATCTCTGTTGTCTGAACAGTACCTTTTGATATGGTTTTCAATGTAAGTCTTAAAAAATGATTTTGGATTGTGAATATATTTCCAATAATTGTCAAAGTTTTCTTCTTCTGCTAGAGAGATGAGAATGTGTTTCTCCAGGTTAGCCCTGTTTCCTTTGAAGGCAGGGTAGGTAACTCGTATCTCCCCAGCTATTTTAGGGGCCAATTCTCCCCAGATGGTGTCAGAGACAGCTGGTGTGAGCTTGTGCCACAGAAAATCAACAAAAGATGTGATGGAGGTTGCGCCTTGGCAGAAGATTTTGAAACTCATGAAAAAATCATCTTTCTTGCATTCTAGATAGTTTACAGGATCATGTGCTATCTTGAATGCCCTGTGCATTTCCTTAAAGTGTTTTGATGCTCTTTGAAATAAACACAAAGATAATTTAATGTTGTATTTGCTAGTAAATACATATCTTTCCTTAGTGTGTGCAGTTTTCATTTCCTCTTCTATTATTCTCAGGATTTCGTGAAAGTCATTTTGATCATAATCACGTTGTTGACTCAAAATACTATTAATATATTCACTAAATCTTAAAAAAATGTGATCAGTAGTCATATTAATGGACACTTTATCAGAGGCTTCTAAATTCTTTGTGAAAACCCAATATTCTGTACACATTTTGACATGCTTTGCAAAATCTATTTGGAAATCCTCTCCAGTATATTTCTTTAGTTTTTGCACTATGTTTTTCTCTTTTTTGAAATAATCCAAAAGGATATTTTCAGCATCTACATCAATATTAGGCTCTGTGGCTTGAGGGAGATTTGAGGACACTTCATAGACCCATCTTCCCCAAAGTTGATTGAATTTCTCATATAACTCTTCATCACTCAATTCTTTACCTTTTACATTTAAAGCCAGGATTCGGCTCTTATCCAATAATTCATTTTCATATACATTCTTATTCTGTTCCAGTCTTTCTTGACTATTTTTGAGACTAATTAGTTCATTGGCTTTTCTTCTGATATCTGAAATAAGTGACTCTTTAAGGATTAGAAGCTTATTTTCAAAATAGGCTTTCCATTGGACAATTATGTCAGCTTCTGGGTCTTCAGTAAAATATTTTTCAAATTCTTGCTTGACAGTGTCAAATTTCTCTGTAACTGGATACTCAATTATGCTTGCTGGGAGTGTAAGAATTTTTCTATTCTGAATCTGGTTCTTCAGCTGGTTCTGCATTTCTAGCATATGACTCCTGAGCTTCCAAGTCCAGTGATTATACATGGTTTCCAGTTTGCTCATGGCCATGACTTCTCGGGTATTCCTGAAACTGAAAATGAAGTTCTCACTGACCAGGGCTCTCCACAAATCTTGAACTCTGAATTTTACATCTGATATCTTCAAGATGCTGTGCCTGGATTCCTGTTTGGCAGTCAAAAGGATCTTACTTTTCAGTTCCTGGACATTGTGGCTGTAGCGAGGATTGGGAGGGGCCATGGGGGGATTGCCTTCCCAGAGGTGAGCAAAGTAGTACACGTAAGAATTGACATCAAACTTAATGACATCACTGAATTCAGTCACATCTAAGCACTCTTCTTGTTTGGCAGCCAGTGCTGCCATTTGATCTAGCCTATGCT
The DNA here is from genome assembly GCA_020662805.1 of Glaucomys volans. NCBI lineage: Eukaryota > Metazoa > Chordata > Mammalia > Rodentia > Sciuridae > Glaucomys > Glaucomys volans. Next base: position 17,080 of record JAJEJO010001504.1, on the reverse strand, counting down.
TTAGCCGCCTTCGTCCTTCCATGGTTTGGTCTTTAGCTGTAACTTCTCCCACATTTTGATGGACAAATATGCATCTTGGGGAGATATTCACTTGTTTCATTCTCAGAAAGGCTTGGACAGCTATCTGTAGAATATCTTGTATTTCTGATGGATTCTCTCCAAATATATTGATCAGAGTCAAGTTTGCAAGTCCAATCACAAAGGTGGCTAACTCGTTGTCCCAATTTTGGGATTTGTTGCTGAGTTCTGGGGCCCGAAGTCCTTCTGTGTCTACAACCAGCACAAAATCAAAGCCAAGTTCCTCTGCTGATGCCTCGTCCACCTTCAGGAGCTGCATGTAGGCTCCCTTGGTACAACTGCCTGCACTGACAGTGAACTGCAGCCCAAAAAGAGCATTTAGTAGGGTGGACTTCCCAGAGCTCTGCAGGCCAAGGACAGAGAGAACAAAGAGCCGTTTGTCTCCAAGTGTCTCAGAGAGTTTGTCAAAAACAGCTGCCACCCATTTTAGGGGCACATAGGAAGCATCTCCATCCATCAGCTCTATGGGAACTCCAGATATCATCAGGTCTGCAGCAATTTGGGGAAGGGAGAGAAAAATTGTGTCTTTCTTGGAGGAAGTTTCTTCCAGAGCTTCATAGATCTGACCAACCTCTCTGAGAAATTGCTCAGTTCCTAAGGTAGAGTCACTAATCTCAGCAGAGATGGCTTCCATTTTATTTTGCAAGAGTTTCAAAGAGTTACTGCTTTGGGATTTTTGCTTATCTGTTTGTACATTTGACCACAACTGAATTAGTTTTTTGTGCAGGTTTTCCAAATGCTCTGCAGTCAGGCTATCTAAAAACACTCTCAGCCATTGCAAAAAGTAGAGTGTGGTGTGAGTTTCTGAATACTTATAGAGAATTTGAAGCACAGATTGCATTACGTCTTTGAGAGGAAATGCTCTTTCCAACTGTAGTTGCCGTATTATTTGCTTTTCTGTCTCAATATCACTCTTGTGTTGTTCAATGCTTCGATTCCCCTTTTCTCTCAGATGGTACAGCTCTTTGTCCTTCTTACACCAAAGATGCCATAGATGTCCCTGAAGAGGTAGGAAGGTCTCCTTCACCTGAGACAACTTCCTTTGTCCAAGAAGAGCTATTATCATCTGTGCCTTTTCTTTGGCTTCTTTGCAATCTCTCTGGTCTTCATCAATGAGAAATTCCTGCTGGCGAGCAATGTCAGAACAGTCCTCTAAACTGAGAGCAGTGCCAGAGAGCTCTATCAAACGTCTGATGGTAGTTGTGAGCTCCTCTGTCAGTTCTGCCTCATTTCTATTCCTGATGCCAATTTTCACTCTTCTATCAGAATTACTGGCTTTACATTTTTCTTTGTCATCCAGCAAACAGATCAATGATCTTGATGACTGACACAGGTCACGGACAATTTTTTGGTTTTCTTTGTTGTCATCAGAAGCTGACATGAGGATCACAATGAGAGAAGAGATCTCCTTCAGGAAGGTGAGCTGCCTTTTATGCTCCTTTGCATCTCCATGAAGATTGGTGAAGGTCACACAGCTGTGAAACCTGTCCTCCTCTTCCCCTCCAGGGCAGAACCAGCAGATTTCCACCACACCCTCCATCAAGAGGCAGTTCTTGCTGCTTCCTCTGCAGTGTCGGTGGAAAAACACATCATGTTTGCGTTCACTGAGAAGACAATTCATGATCTGAGATTTGGAAGCAGACAGGCCATTGCCAACTCTAAGGAAGGACACAATGGGGGTGGAGACACTACACATCTGCTGACTCTTATGACTGTTCTTCCCTTGTTGTAATTTCCTTCCTTGCTGCCAACTTCTCCTAATTTGTCTGAGGGACCAGAGGGAGAATTCAATTTGGGAAGTGCAGGGATTTGGCACCAGGAGGGGCAGGGCAAATTGACAGATGGATAGTTTGGTCAAAATACATTGTCTGGCAAAATCATCTGCACAGTGAAAAATGGCCATCTGGATATCCATGGGGTGAATATTGGGCCTGGACTCAGTGGTCAAAAGACCAATGAGACTCTCACTACCTTCAACAAAGTCTTCATATGGATCAAAAACCTTATTTTCCTGATTGGCAGCACTTGGAGAAAACTGATATTCTATGTTTCCATCGTCTTTGCAAACCAGGTTTCTCAGTCCATAATCTAGCATCAGTAGCTTCTGAAGGAAATAGAAGGGAAGTTCCTGTTCTGATTTGGGTTTGCTGTTGTACACAGAATTCTTGTAAATCAGGTGGAAGTTAGCTTTACTCATCCTTTTTGGGTAGTAATGCTCTAGGCCAAGACGCTGGAGTAAGTCTAGGAAGGCTCCATTTTTTATTACCTCACTTGTGTTATTTCCATTAATATCTGGTTCATGGGACTGTTTCTTTTCATGGATAAGACTTTGTATCTGTCTTTTGACCTCATCCATTTGGAAAGAAGAGATGGTGGCTTCATAATCTCCATCAATGAGTAATCTCAAGTCTTTTTCTAGGTTTTTCCAATCACGATCTGCCCCAAGTTTCTTGAGGACATGTACAACTTCTTTAGAAAATAATTGTCCCATGTGTTTTGTCATGAATTTCATGCGTTGTGTCTTCTCTTCTGGAGAAAGAGCTGTTAACCCAGATGTGGCTGTCAGACCTGTGAGCACCAGGAATGCATGGGCCCTATAGCTGGAAATATTTTTGAGCTCCTGGTATTTATTGTAGGCAGCTTGCATTTCATCCAGTAGGAAGTTTAACTCATTACACCCCAGGAGAGGCTGAAAAATATTCCATTCCACCTGATGTCCTGCTCCAGCTGCAATGGAAAGTAGCAAGATCTGTGTGTCTGGCTGCTCTGTTGCTTGCAGGTGATTTACAAAGCTGTCGAGAGCCAAGGTCACCTCATATGTTGCCTTTTTTTGAGCTTCTTCTATTGTTTCTGTGGACTCAGAATTGACATTCACTTCCAAGAATTCACTCTGTGTTTTCTTTAAGTTCTTAATGAATTCAGAAAATTGGGAGATTTTGACTTGCTCTTGCTCTAACTCTGAGTGTTTGATCCAGTGCATAATGGAGCGAGCCTGAGAAAAGTTTTCCACTTTGTAGATGTGAGGATCTAGAAGGCTGCATAATTTAGTTTTGATAAAATCGGTTTTATAAGTGAAAAACTTTTTGCAAAAATTGACAGTATTGACTAGAAACGTCTGCAGATCCTGATCAGCAAGGCACATGTTAATCCACACATCATCACCTTTTGTCTTTAGATTCAGTGTTTGCATGAAATCTCTCAGTTTTTGAAGCTGCTCTTCAGGATCAGACAGCTCCCAGGATTTCACATCATCTAGGAAAACTCTAACCTCTTGCCTGACACTCAGTAACTGCTCTGCCTCCTGAATCTGTGCAGAGAGACCAGTCAGAGAAGTGTAGTTGTCTTTCAGGCAGTTAGCCACCTTAACAGGATCCTTAAAATCACTTCTGTGTCTGGAGAGTATGATGTCCCAAGTGGGTACCAGTTGGAGTCCTCTATCAATGACACACCAGGTTTGATTGTTGGCAACTAGGCCTGCTTTCCACTGGGCAGGGTCTTCTGCTTCTGGTGGACCACCTGTCTTGGCTACAGATAACTGGAATTTGGTTTGGAGGTTTTGGAAAGTTTTGTTCTGAGAAGTTGCTTTTGAATGTGAGTCTGATATGTTCATACCTGCAGCAGCATTCACACCAAAGCCACTGTAGCTGCCTCTTATATAAATATCAAGAGTCTCTATAGCCTGCTGCTTTATATCAATGAGGTGATCACTTTGGAAACCCTTTAAGACAGCCTTCCACCAGTAGATCCCTCCCAGGTGCACAGGGCCTTGGTTAGCATGAGAGCCAAACCTGTGGAAGAATTTTTCCGTCCAGCATCTCAGTACCTGGAATCTGTTTGGGTCTGTATTCTGATCGAGGAGGTCTTCAAGGCATTTCAATTCCTGAAGAGCAGCATTGGACAGCTGGAGCTGATCAATGGCAAAGTGGCAGGATGCCATTGGAACATAGCTGAACTTCATTGAGCAGAAATAAGAGCACTCAGAATTTGCCTTGTGGGTTTCCTTGGATTCTGAATGTTTGCTATGATGCAGTCCAGTTTCAAAATTAAATCCCCAACCTTCAACTTTGGCTGAAGTAGTTAAACTGAAGCCTAACTTCTCTATAGACTGGGTGAACATGAATTCTGCTTGAGAAGATGTAAATTCTTCAGTTTCCATCTGTGTGCTCTGCTGAGGGCCAAGGAGTGAGAATTCCTTGGGGACACTGAGTAGCTCCTCTCTTCTCTGCATCAGGTCCATTTGGTTGCACGTTTTGTAAATTCCCTGCAGGACCAGCCCTCCAGATGCCCACATTACCAGATCTCTATCTGGAAGGTTTTGCCTGTGGGACAGTGTCTGCTCAATGGGACTGAGTTTTCTCTGTATGATTTCCACGACTTCCCTTAAGGGCTTTTCGGGCACTGGCCAGTGCTCTTCAGGGACCTCCATGGCTTGCCTCAGCTCTGCTTCTTTTCTCTTCACTGCCTCTTCCTGCCTCTGCCTCCCTTCTGACATCAAATTTCTCAGCTCCTGCAGCAATTGTTCTTCCTGCTTCTGCTTTCCCTTTATCCTCTCCTGTGGTGACTCTTGTAACTCTGGAAGACTATCTGAGATGGACAGATCAAGCAGCTTCTTCAGGGCCCTTTTCTCCCATGGATGTTTTACCTTGGATTTCAGCTTCTGGAGGTCTTTTCCTTTTAAAGATCGTAATGCCTGAGCACAAGTCACACCCAGGTCTTCCTGCAGCTTGGGTAACCAGTACTCAACATCCAGTCCTACTTCTCTCAGCATCTCTTGAAGTTCTTGCCTCCTTTTGCCTCTGAGCAGAGGCTCCTCAGGGGTCCCCTCAGTTGTGGCCATGGCTGTGTGAAAAACAGACATTCAGTTAGTCTTGACTGTGTCCTGAGCTTGGGAGTGTCAACTACTTGATGAAAAGCATGAATGTATTAGTAAAGCTAGTCTCCATTGGCTTCTTATCCCCTGCTTTATTTATCTAAAATATATTTTCATCAAAATCTGTTTTATTTATGATCTATTAAAATGCATAAATGCATTCTACTGTCATGTACAGCTAACTAGACCAAATACAATAAAAAAATTAAAAAGAAACACTGTGTGTGTATGTGCTAAATATCATTGTGGGTGTTTTCAACTGCTTTTTTATTTGCAATGGTGAATTACAACTTAATAATCTGATTTGGGCACTTACTACACACACTCAATTTTACAGAAAGTATAAGACCGAGCATGGAGTTTGAGAATATCCATGAGATTTTAAGCTTGATGCTTATTTTTTAAATGAGTGCAATACCACCATTTGGTTATCTTTCTTATTTTTTTTCTTTGAATTGCTTCATTCTTTTTTTTTTAAGACCATCTTTTTTATTATTTGTTTATTTTTACAGAATGCATTGTGATTCATTGTATACATCTTTTCATTTCTATGGTTGTAACACATGAACTCTTGGGGACATTTAAGATGGAATCTATAGCATGTTTGCTATATTCGGTTTGATTTACTCACATATTCATAGAAATCATTCCTTGAATTCTTATGGCTCTGTCAATACTTCTTAGGTTATTGAATGCTTATTTACTCTCTTGTACTCTAAAATGAACTTTTAACCTGTTTTATGGTTGTAAATCACTTCTTATGTTTCATCTTCACCTACTTAATATTATCTTTCTGTTACATGAAGAATTGTTGGTATGTGGATGTCATTTAAGTCTATATATGTGGATCCCTATGTTCTCCTCAGTCCAGGATTTCATGAGTGTTTTGGAGCCTCTCCATCTTCAGTGCATATCCTTAAATGGCAGATAAGATGTAGTTTAATTTGTTTCAATTTTACACATCATTCATTTTTTTTTCCTTCCATAGTTTCTGTCTCACACAAAGTCATTGGCATAGTTGCTCAATGGGTATCCTAGATAACTGTCTCTATGAATCTAAACTTATGACACAAAGTCTGTTCAATTTACCCTCAATTCTCTCCTTTTTATTTGACTTTTTGTTTTACTAATTTTAATTGGTGCATTATAATTATACATAATAATTCACATGCCATATTCAAACATGCACATAGCATAATTTGATCAATCTCATTCTGTGAGACTGTCCTTTCCCACCACACCTACACAGATCCACTTACTCTACTCTACTGATTTCCCTTCAATTATTATTATCATTGCTGTTATTATTAGTTTAATTAGTAATATAAAATTTTGTGATTCTTTATCATATTGTCATACTTTGTATAGCATACTTTGATAGATTTTACTCTCCAGTACTTTCCCTCTTCCCTTCCTCCTGGCCCCCTTCATCTATTCTGTTGTTCTCCCTCCTATTTTCATGAGATCCTTTTTTTCCATCTAGCTTCCTCCAATGACAGATAACATTCGACCTTTTAATTTCTGGGGCTGGCTTATTTCACTTAGTCTGTTGTTCTCCAGGTCCATCTGGGGCTGGCTTATTTCTGGGGCTGGCTTATTTCACTTAGTCTGTTGTTCTCCAGGTATCATCAAATAACATAATTTCATTTTTATGGTTAAATAAACATCCAATGTGTATACACTGCATTTTCTACATCCAATATTTTTTTTTTACAGACATGTAGGCCAATTCAATAACTTGGTTATTATGAATTTCACTGCTATAAACATTGCCATGTATGTATCACCCTAGTCTGCTGATTTTTGTTAATTAGGGTAAGTAGAAAGGTGTTATATAGTGGAGTCATATAATTGTTTCATTCCTAGTTTTTGGAGGAATCTCCATAATGCTTTCCTAAGTGGATGTACCAATTTGCAGCCTCAAAAATAATGTATAAATGTACACTATTTTTTTCTCATATCCTCACCAGCAATTATTGTTATTTGTGCTCTTGATGTTAAAACTCCCTTTATTCTTATCTCTTTTCACTTCCCATACCTGATCTTTTAGATTTTTCTTTCACTGGTCTTTGTTGGATTCATCATCTTCTCATTTGCTATGGTTTGAATGTTTTTACCCTCCAAAACTCTGTTTTGAAATTTTCAATTTAGCAGTATTAAGAGGTGGTACCCTTGAGAGGTGATTAGAGCTTGAAGATTATGCCCTGTGGATGAGAAAAACTCCAATATAAAATGATGATTTCTTTCCCCTTTGGCCTTTTTTTCACTTCTGCTTTCTGTTTATGATAACACAGCAAGACTCTGTTCAGATGTCTTTGCCCTGATCTTGAACATTCCAGCCTTTAGAACTGTTAATCAATATGTAATAGGGATGCTTTTAAGTCACTAGGGTCCAGTTGATTCTTCAAATATAAATCTTGTTGCTTGACCACTGGTGGCTTATTTTAAAATTGACATGTTTTCTTTGTTATTTTCTTTCTTCTCTTCCCAAACTATGTGGGAAGCAGGACTAACATTCTTCCTGACCTAAACCAAGTTATCTACCCTTCCACTTATTGTTCAGAAGAATAAAGAAACTCTTGACTGAAAACTGACACAGTGAATCTTTTAAGGATATAACCTCTTAGACCTACTGATAATACTACTTGTAAAACGGCTCTTGTATGGCTTCATTTTGAAGCCCTCTGTTTCCCCAGGAGGTAGAATGGTTGCCTGTGTGATGTGAGTCTCTTGCATTTATCCTTTGATAACAGGAATAAAACGTTTCTTTATTCTCAGGCTTTGTTATTAGATCAGCATCAAGGACAAGGACTGAGTTTTGGTATTAAATTTGGCACCCCAGATGAGACTGGAGAACTGCCTCTGCTTCTTGAGCAGGTCTGACACTCCAAGTGTGAGCTGGTTGAGAACAGACCACTGGAGAAGTGGGAGACAGATAAATATGCCTCTGGTCAGACGAGAGCCATTTTTCCCATAAGTAAAAGGGAGCAATTGAGGGACCACCCCAGCAGCTACCCGTGCCCTTGGGATTCATGGAACTCCTACTTTTTCTCCCTGAACTATATGGTATACTGTGCCATCCAGTCTATTTGAGAAAAAAAGACATTCAGTGGGATATATTTGTTATACCTTAGCAATTGTTAACTCCTATGATATGTATGCCAAGATGCTTGATTCCACACATCTGATCCTCCTTCATTGGAATATCTGGTACCTCTTTCTGAACATCTGTGAATCCTGGGTGTAGGAATCACAGTTGAATGGGAGTAGAGAAAATATGCAATCTGTGCCCGTATGGTCTGTCTGTTTTAAAAGGTTTCCAATCTGTTTGCCTTGATTTTGCAGAACCCCTCTGCTATGGTTTGGATATAAGGTGTCCAAAAACTCACATGTGAGACAATGCCAAAAGTTTAGAGGTGAAGTGATTGGGTTATGACAGTCTTAACCCAATTAGTGAATTAATCCTCTGATAGGGATTAACTGAGTGAAAACTGAAGGCAAGTAGTGTGTGGTTGGAAGAGGTGGGACATTGGGGATATGCCTCTGGGATATATATTTTGTCCCTGGATAGTGAAGTCTCTCTCTCTCTCTCTCTCTCTCTCTCTCTCTCTCTCTCTCTCTCTTTTCTCTCTCTCTCTCATTCTTGTTGCGCTGTTCCCAACAGTTTTTCTTTACCATGCACTTCCACTGTGATGTTGTGTCTCACTCCAAGGCCCAAGGAATGGAGTAGGTTATCTCCAGATGTAGAGGTCTAAAACTGTGAGCCCCCAAATAAAGTTTTCTTCCTCTAAAATTGTTCTTCCTAGGTCTGTAGGTCCCAGCAATGATAAAGCTGACTAAAACACCTTCCTTGTCTGTATATATGCTTTTGTTATATTTGTTACAGGCCCTTGAAAATATGGGAAACATCATGTCAGTTCCTGCCATTTGTCTCTAGGAAGCAGTTTGGTTAAATGGATCAAGCTTTAAGCCTTTGACTAAGAAAAAGATGGTGTGTTAACATAGCACAGTGTGACTGATGCATTATTTGGAAGTTGAAAGAAGGTTGCTGGTAAATATTGTTCTGAATTACCATACAATCTTGTAGTTATAGTTGCTCGGTCAGAGATCAGGAAAATGAAGGAAGTTTCTATATGCAGGCATTTATATATATATGCAATTACATGATACATAGTCCAAATGGCCAAGAACTAATACAATGGTAAAGGAAAGGCTTCAAGGTAAAAAGATAGCAGAATACCAAAAGGAAAAAACTGAAACAAATCCTTTCCTCCCAGTTTCAGCTGCCTGGCATTGTCTCTTCACCTGCTTCTAGCACTGGCCCTAAGCTCAGAAAATTTGAGGTTATCCCTGCTGCAATTCAAGATTTGGAGATATTGGACTCAGGATGGAGGAATTATTTTGGAAATCTGAATGGAATGGGGGGAAATGTTTGATGAGTGGGACAGGTGGGTCTCCCAAGCAGAGTCTCTGGTCTACCTTCCAAACTGCCCCTGCCTCTGACAGACTCTCCTCTGCCTGCTGACTGAAGAGAATGTGGCATTAGCAATTCCCATGTTGCTCACACCAAGAGGTTATGACCTGTGCATGGGAATGGTTTCCCCTTTTAATAACTGATAGAGAACAGCATTTGGCCAAAGAAACACCCAGCACTTGGGCAGGACAATTCTTGCTCAGTGTGCAAGGGGACGGCCAGGATAAATAATTGCCAGGAGTAAAACACACACCCAGATGTCACTCAAGATGCTATGTTAAAATATAAAAACCGTAGGCTTTTCCATCAGACTTACAGCTCTAGGGTGAAAGGCAGGGAAAATAGTATAAGCCAAATAGTTCTAGGGTCCTGCTTCAGCTGCATGTAGAGCAGGAGGGGCCACGCCTGTATGGGAACCAGGAGGAGCCACTTCTGGGGAAGCCCAAATCTGGCTAGATCAGCAATGGTCCTAAAGTTAAAGATCCAGGAGATATTGCCTAAGAGGGATGATCCAAAGCAGTTCCTGCTACAGAGATATTTATGTACTATTCTGAGATCATATACCCCAGTGGAACTGGTGGAGATGGGGGTCCATCTTCAGATAGAAAATGAGCAAGTATACTGGCGTGGACACTAGAGAGATGGGATGATCTTGAATGGTATAGAAGTGTACAAAATGGCTAGATTAGCTCCCCACCCTGCTGACATTGGCACCTTTACTCCTGAGTGTTGATGAGTGTGGGGTCATTGGTAACTTGATGTCTTCTGACCACTCGGAATATGTTGCCAAATTTAGAAGATGTAGTAAAAGCAGAGCCCATGGCTCCCTGTTAGGAGGATTTGTGCACTCGTTTGAGGGCGAATGTGGGAGATGTCAATAATCAGGCATCTGAGCCATGTTTTGTACTAGAGGCCATATATAAAACTGGCAATACATTAGTCTTCAAAAAATATTTGTAGAGTAACTGCATTTGTGGATATGGGAACTGAATGTACTTGTAAATACCTACAAACTATCATAGGTGAGTTCTGTTTGCATTGCTGGGAAATTAAGCATGTCACCTGGACAGCCATTATAAAGGAGGCATGCAACACAGCCTCTCATTGCTTGGATATTTGCCACCAGACAATGACTCACCAGTGACCATGAAGAGATAATAGAGTCAGGTATGGTGGCACATGCCTATAATCCCAGGGACTTTGGAGGCTGAAGCAGGAGGATCATGAGTTTATGGAAGCCTCAGCAAAAGTGAGGGGCTAAGCAATTCAGTGAGACCCTGTCTCTAAATAAAATACAAAATAGAGCTGGCGATGTGGCTCTGTGGCCCTGAGTTCAATCCCTGGTACCAAAGTGGGGGAAAAACAGGAGAGATAATAGAGACCATAAACAAGTAGGATAGTGTAAACATAATTTGCCCAAGTGACACTGCTTTTAACTTCCCCATAAATCCAGTAGGAAATACAAATGGACCATGGTACATGATAGTAGATTATGGGGATTTAAATAAGGTGATCTCTCCACTTTACGTAACTGCTCAGCACTCCATTGGAAATCAACCATTGCATACTAGATATTTCTAAAATCTTATTTAGCCAAAATATAGCTCCTGACAGTCAACATCTACTATTTTTTTACATGACAGACTGACAATGGACATTAATATTGTTACCACAGAAATATCTCCAAAACCACACTTTTTGTCATGATAAGGTAATGAACCTGGTCCTGACCATCACTGGTAAAAATGTTTACATAGTGCTCGTCTGAATCTGTTTCAGTACACTCTGAAGCTGCTCCCATGCTTTTGACTCTTTTTCAAGGGACAGGGTGGGCCAGGAAACCCAATACAATACAGGTCCCTGGCTTATGGATGAAATGATTATGTGCTTTCTGGTTGGGTAGAGAAAGATTACATGGCAGGGTATAACTGAATAAGTTCTGGCACTTCCTCTTCCCAACACACTGGGGACTGCCATGAAAAGGGCAGATGTTGTTGCTGAATGCCAAAAGTGTCTTCCTGCTTTCAGCACTACCCATCATGGTTGAATTCCACTGAGGCACATATCAAATGAGTTGATGCTACTCTTCAGAAATGGCAGATAAACCACATTGTCCCTCTCCCTTTGTCAGATGGGGAAAAACATGCCATGATTTCTGTGGACCATAATGGAGTTCATGCAAGCCTTCCCAATCAAAAGAGCCAACCAAAAGTCATCTATTGAGAGGTTAATCTGCCTGAGTGCCACGTAGGGCACACCACAGGTACTTGAAACAGTCCGAAGAAATCATTTCATAAGCCATGGTATACATCAGTGGATACATTATTCATTTTCCACCTGTCATAAAATGTAACAGAAGCTAGCTTAATTGGAATAATGACTTGCTCAAAGAAGACTTAAAGACTGAAATTAACTCTATGCAAGAATGGACAGTTTGTCTGCCTGAGGCTTTAAATACATTAAATGAGAAACCCTAGCATCAGCAGCCTGTGGCTATTTTTAAGTTAATTGTCATACCACCAGCATTGCCATTACAGATAAAGGACACATCCACTGAATATTTTCTTAAGCTGGAATTGGGCACAAGTAACCACTTTCCATTGCCAGCTCCTCAAGACATCACACCAAAAACCAGAAGAATAAGTTGGCCATGGAATGTACAAGGAAGTCTTGGTCTGGCTGTTTGCCCTACTGATCCTGTAAGGGGAGAGAAACTTTCAAATTTACAAATAAAGCTTACCATGTGGGGAACCTGGCCCTCCAAGAACAGATGGTGTTACTCTCAGGTGTCTTCACACAGGAACACTATGTATCAGTTTATGGCATTTATATATTCCAGAGGTGTCTTATTCTTTCTGTACATCTGAATACAAGCACAAAGACTGGTCTTGTACATTGCCCAGGCAGGGCAACCATGCAGGCTTACAGTATACAGTGGTCTGTATACTGCCTCATAGAGCTGAATCCCGTTATTTGGACCTAATTAACATTTTTCAAACTCACACAGGTTAGCAACAAATAATCTGTTGCTGGGCTAGGCAACAGGAATTATACATCATGCCACAAAATTGATATTGGATCTGCTCAGAGTTCCCTGTGACTACAGCATAGGACTTCCCAGGGTACCTCAACCTGCCAGTGAGGTTGAATGGATTTGGTTTCTTGATGACTTTACCATCCTTGCTGACAGGTTCTTCCTCTTTGTACTGCTGTTGTAAAATATGGATGCAATGTGTCTCCAGAGTCCTGTTCCCAAGAGCTTCACAGAAGACATGGGGTGGTATAAGATGGTCAGGGACACTAAGGGGCTTCTGAAGCACTGAAGGGGTGATGTGTTGGGCAAACACTAGCTAGTTTCTAGAAAAGTTTGTTATTCAAGGGAGTGAGGTAATTTGAACTCTAACCAATGCAATAATAAAGGGAAGTGAGAGGGGAACTTACCATTTCCCCTGTCTTTTATCTTAGGAAGGGATCAAAACAGAATGACCTTGCCTGTGAAGAAAAAGAATGTATTCACAAAGCATCTGAAGAAATCCATCTCTGCAGTGGCAGCACAGCCTATCTTAGATATTCCCCCTGCCTGTTGGCACAGTGTGGTCTTCCATTTTGTCCTGGTCTGCCAGTGCCAAGGAGCACATGAGTAACAGGATGCTCACACCCTCTCCATTGAGTCCTCCAAGTTCTATCTTTGGGATCAGTAAACAGATGCTGGGGCATTGGTAGTCTTAGGGTTGAATATGAAAATGCACTCCAGTTTAATACAATTGCTTTTTATATTTGTTAACTTGACAATTGACTTAATATGCTAAACTCTGTTGGTTTCAACAAATTTACCCACTAAGACAGGGAATTCCATTTCAGAAGAGTATACCTCATTCCTGGGTTGTAAGAAACTCTGCACAGTTCGTCTGGAAGGTGCACATAAGGGTCTGTTCACACACCTTGAGCTATATCCTCTACCTCTTGGTGTTTGGGGCCTTCTGAGCCACATAAGAAGGAATGTCCAGACCACTGGTGAAATGGTGGGCAGGAATACCTCCAAATAGCACCTTTTATTGATCCCAAACATTTTTAGGTCTGATTCTTGCTCTTTTTTAAAAGAAGCATTGTTTTTAAAAATGGAAAATACTCACCTTTGATGACTTTAATTTGAGCATATAATTGTTAGTCTTGTGAAATCACATTTGAGTCTGTGTGCTTAAATGGTATATTTTTGCTTTGTCTCACTGAAAGCTTTTGACTCTTTCTGAGGATTCTTTCTCTCTCTCTTTCTCTCTGAAACAAACTTTTAATTCAAGTGTTGCTGGTCTGAATCCTTGAGAGATAAATATTCTACCTGGCCTCAACTGAGAATGCAAATTTAAGATTTACAGACTGCTGAAAGCTGTATCTTATGTTATTTTTGAATTTAAAACTGCTGACTAGTCAATATAAGCTATTTTTTTTTGACTGCCTATTATGTTTATTGCTCACATATTTTTCACTTACACGGTACAGAATTAGCTTATGGATAAACAAGCCCATAAGCTAAAACACTTGTTAGCCCCAGTCAAATTCTCAAAATGACTTTGTAAATCTATGACAAATCCAATACAGTTTTGTGGCCTGTTAACCACTTGGGATAGTATTTGTCTCTACATATTTAAGATATGAAGTTTAATGCTTTCTATGTCCATGGGCAGTTTAATGATTACAGTTAAAATGAGTTTGTGTGGAGCTAGAATGGGCAAGGTATTTCACTGCCATCCTAAAATGTCTCTGAAAGCTGTAAAATAGACCTTGCGCTGTTTGATGCTCATAGTCTAGTTTGCCTCAATTAAATGTAGAATCTTTTCAACAAAAGAAAAATGGACCATGTCTTTCAAAAAAAATGTAGCTCTATCTTTCTAATATGTCATCATATTGTTTGGTTTATTTTTGTTTCAGGATTTGTAATTTTTTACTTTTATTGGTATTTTTACTGGTGGATGTCATTAGGATCCATTTTGATATAATTATACAAGCATGCAGTATATCTTATTCTAGTTAGGACCCCATCCCTATAGAAGTATAAGATGGTGAGGTTGACCGTGATGTTTTCATATATGTACTTGGTTAAATTATGTCAGATTAGTTCCACTTTCTTTCCATGTCCTATCCCCCATTCTTCTCTTTATTCCCACTGTCTAATCAAGTGGATTTCTATGAAGAATGACTTTATAACATTTGCCAGTAAGTGGATGGATGGGGAGACTAACATGCTAAGTGAAATAAGTCAGTACCAAAAAGTTCAAGGTTGAATGATTTCTCTGAAATGTGGAGGCTAACCCAGGATATATATATATTTTAAATATACATTTTTCTTCATGTGTAATTACTTGAATGCATAGGATATTACTTTGATATTCTGATTAAACTTAAAGTAAATTTTTCAATGCATTTATCGGCTAGTGCCAATAGTTCAGAAATGACTCATTGGCTCTTAGCAAAGTTTACAAAGAAGATGACTTAAAAGAATAAAGATTTTATAGTATTTACATTTTTAAATTTTTTGTTTTAATTGGTTGTACATGACAGTAGAATTCATTTATACATTTTGATAGATCTTAAATAAATGGAGTGAGATCCCTCATTTTTCTGATTATTCCTACTGCAATATCACATTGGTCCTGCAGTAATATACAATATGTGGATGCTAAGGTTTTATTTTTTTATCAAGATTATTTCCTGTTTTCTGGTGGTTTTGTTAGGTGGATTGCTTAAAAATTAAGTACTATTTGACCCAGGAATTAGTCAAATATTTATTTGTTCTGAAGACTTTTTGCTTTATATCTGGTTAAAGAACTACTATTTGTGAGATGATATGAGTAATTAATACAAATATTCCGAAGCTTTAAATATCTGATGATCTGGACAGAATACTGCAAATCATTACATTTGTCTTATATTGTAGGGGCACCTGAATTGTTTTATTAAGTTGCTTAGGTCTCTATGCAATAAGACTATATTTTGTTGTAGTCATTGTAGATAATAGGATCATGTAGTTAATAAGGGTACTCCTGCTTTATTCATCGTTCATCTCAAGTTGAATCAAGGTTGTAGATTTAGTATAAGAGATGCATAAAACTGACTATTTTATAGGGTATGTGTCAGTTGTACTGTCTGCATTTTAATTTGGTTTCAAAATACGTTGAAGTATATGTGTTTATGTACTTAATTAGTGAAATAATATTGATTCTTGTAGTTTGAATTAAAAACTTTTCAGTTATATAAAATGTACCTATATTCTAAAGATGGTATGAATATAATGCCCAACACTCTGCCCAGATGGTGATTAACTTTAATTTGTGTGAGAACCCTTCCTAACAGGCACTCTGACAGGCACTCTGACAGGACTACCCTTACAAATATGGTGGTTTTCCTTGATTGAATAAAGAATATAGAACTAAAGAGATTGTTTATTAGATCAAACCTACTATATAGACTGGATTGATTTGTTCTTTAACGTTTTTCATTTTTCTGACCTAAGAGCTAATCTTTCAAAAAACTCTCTGTTGCTTAAACTTGGCTGAAAATGGGTCTTCTGCTACTCAACTCATCTCCTGCCTGTCAGGACCATCAGACCAAAGAATAGGCCAAAGCTCCGACAGCATGGTAGAAAAATGCTGAGCAAATTATCAGCAATATCTTCAGAAGAAATCTTTCAGAGAGAGAGAATGGGATCATATGGAGTCACTTGCCAAACCCCATCGTTTTACTGCTTATGGTAGCAATAAAAAGAAAAAAGCCTTGTCATCAAAAAGAAAGCCACATTTTCAGTACTACTAGCTCTTCTGGGAATACATCCTATAGTCTGTCTTAGCATATTGTCATTGTGTTCTTTGGTATGCATTCAAGTATCCCTCTGATAAAAGTTTCTTGTCTAAGTAGGCCTATAAGGCAAAACTGTCAAGATAAATATTCTAACTGGGTAATAATTGTTCTTTTTGTTGTAAAAATGACTTTCTTTTATCTACCTAAGGCTATTTACCTTGAAATGATCTAAAACCCATCACTGTAAATGTTTTGGGTCACAAAGTAGTGACCAGATCCCCGGACTTGGACACCATTACATAAGTTGTACTAAAATACTTAAAGCATGGTTTAAAAGGCCCTACCAAATATTGTCTATTTTCACCTTATTTTTGGCACTAAAAACTATCCTCTCCTTTTACTATGTTGTTCTGTACATCTTTAACTCTCCAGTTTTATTCATAAGTAAATGCTAAAATCCAGAATATTATAAATGATTGCTACTCAGGTATATGAATAGCTAGACTTATGGCCAGGTGATAACCAACCTTAGTTAAGAATAGGTAGGAAAAATCCTGCCATCCCATGGACTCCCTAATGACATCCAAGTTTAGTTTGAAAAGGTTATAGAAGATGGATCTTTACTTTTAAATGCCCCTTGAAAACGAGAAGTAAAATAAGAGGAATTTATTACCTCATCCTGCTCTTATACTACCTAGATGGCATAGCTGATTTCTATCCAATCTTAATATTGCTCATCTTTGAGGACAGGATGCCTGAAGTCTGGATGTTCCTTTTCATTGGGCTGACTAAAACCAGTTATATCTAAGATGGATACCAGAATGACCCCAAGACAACTTCTAACTTCATTATAATAAAATACATAC
>JAJEJO010001502.1:424274-434302 GCA_020662805.1 Glaucomys volans | reverse complement strand
GAAAATCCCTATGCACGATGACTATCCAACCATCTTACGTGAACTGGGAACATCGAAGCCATGGCGTCCCACCAAGTTAGTCCTTTCTAGAAGGGGAGTCTAGTGACCTTTAGGAAATGCATTGCAATAAAGCCATAGTACTGTGCTAGACAGCAATGGCTTCCCAAATATGTCTTTGCTCTAATCTATGGAGCCTGGGATTATGTTAGGTTGCAAGGAAAAGTTAAATTAAGATTGCTAATCAACTGACTTTCAAAAGACTTCTGCATCTACTTTCATTCCTTCATGCTGTACATTCATTCATGTTTCAGATATAATTGCAAGAGTTCTTAAAATAGAAGAGGAAGACAGAAGAGAGTCAGAGAGTGATAGTGAGAGGGAGATGTGACAGGGAAAGAATAGTCATGGAGATACAATGTTGCTCACTTCATGAAGGAGGAAGGAGTAGCAACCAAGTAAAGTGGGCAGCCTCTGTAACTGGCTGAGGCAGGGGATGGAATTTTCCCCTATAAAAGGGAGCAGAATCTTGCAAACACCTTGGCTACAGCCTGGTGAGTGGTAGCCATAGTTCTAACCTACAGAAATGAATGATAATAAACTGGTGCTAAGTCACTAAATTTATGGAGATTGGTTACATTAGCAAGATAAATCCAACACAAATGTATACTGTAAAAGTTTCTCTATTATGCAACCAAAAGATTTGAAATTATGGATGACTATGAACTTGTAAAAGAGCAATAACCAGAATTTGAGAATATTAACACTGAATTAATGCTAATTTGAGAGAACAGGATAGTGCTATTGTCTATATGGAAGTCTGGTTAGTGATAAATGTAGCTTCAGCCTGGATCTGCCTTACCTTGGGCCCAAATCGTCAACAAATACATACTGTCATGTTCTTACATGTTAATTCCTATATTTGTAGTTGAAATATTTGGACTTGATAAGTGGAAAAAATATACACAAGCTGGTTTACTGACTCAGAAACTAAGGGATAATATGATGAAAAGATCAAATTGAAGTACCTAAATTTACTCCTAACAAAATGTTAAAGCAAATGTAGCACCACATCTCTGAGTGAATTACCGGGATTACTTTGACCATCAGTTATTTCCAAGTGGCACAGGTGATGATTCATAGCTCACACTTGTTTAAATTGTTTGGTTAAAGGCAAAGCTGGAAGAATCTAAGACAATGGGCTATTGTGAATGTCATCAAAGAGTGATTCCAACTGCACCTGTACTCCAGTTGTGTGTGTGTATCTCCTACTGGAGCAAGTCACCATAACCAGTGTGCAGCTATTACCCTGGAAAATACACCTTTCTCCATTCTAAGCTATGTCCAAAATAAGTTGATTTTTACCTGACAAGAATATCTACATATCTTTATTACCTTACCTCAGGGCAAAGTTACTTTGCCTGCTCTATGTGATAATACAGTCCACAGGAATTCCAATTGTCTAAGGTCCCAAAGAACATCATGATGATCCACAGCACTGAAAGTATTGTGATTGCAACTGTGAATTGAAAGCAACAGATACCCTAGATTATTTATGTCACAGTGTAAAAGATAAACCTCTGAAAAAATAAGCCACTAGTTAAATGTCCAGAAACTTAATGACCTGTGATAAATATCCACTCTAAAGAAAAAGGCAGGTTTCTGTACATTGTAATATTTATCAGTTATAAAAAAGTACAATGTATGATGGAACTCTTTAACTTGAAAGCAACAAGTGCGATGCCTGGTGTGGTATCTTACATTTTACTTAACATATAAGTCAGCTAGTAGAGTGGACCCAGAGCAAGAGATGACTTTGCAGCAAATTCAAGCTGTGGTTTGAATTTTAGTTTTCCACCTAAGCCTTGCAACCTGATAGAACCAGTAGTGATCAAGGTGCCAAGGGTAAGTAAACATGCCCAAAGAGAGCCTTTTTTTGGCCCCAGTAGAACAATCAATACAGACTCCAAAGTTTATGGGGAAAATCTGTTCTGTGTTGTTGAAGTAGTGCTATTAAATTCTGATAGTGATTGGAAACATACTCAAAGAAAACATATATAGATTGACTATACAGATTGATCTTCTTATGAAAAACTGAGGATTAGCAGACCTAGCAAGCCAAGGAATTAAGTGAATGTACCATGAGTCATCATTCAGTGGAAGTGACATACAATGACATATTTTATCAGGTGAGAAGACACACATATGTTGTTTAAGCAGGAAGTGTTCTCATGTCTACTCCTGCTGTATTGCTAACCCTTCCTTAACCCACAAGTGTAGCTTCACATGAAGTTTCCTGTGACTAATGGCAGAGGTAGAAGAGATTTGCCTTACAGGTAAGTCTGAACATAATGCAATACAACTAAATTGAAACCCTACTTAGCACTGACTCTAAACAACTGGTGAAGGGAGAGTCTTCCAAATAGGCAGAATTTCAGTTAGGCAATGAATGGTGTGGCTTATTCTTAAGAAATAACATGATTTCTCCACCAGTTAATCAGATATACTGATGAGTTGTTAGATTGGTCTGGTGTGTGGAAAGAGAAATATCAGAAAATCGGTGACTTGGATGTTTGGGACCTCTCAGAGTGGGTATAGAATTTGAAGATATCATGTCTGATGTGAACACTCATGAAAGTGTATCAAAGAACCAAAAATATTCTTCTCTCACCCGCCTCCAACCCGATTCTATATCGTCATCCACTTATCAGGGAAAACATTCAGCCTTTGGTTTTTTGGGATTGGCTTATTTCACTTAGCATTATAATCTCTAATTTCATCCATTTATCTGCAAATGCCATAATATTCTTCTTCTGGCTGACTAGTATTCCACTGTGTATATATACCATACCTTCTTTATCCATTCATCTCTTGAAGGGCATTTAGGTTGACTCCACAGTCTAGCTATTGTAAATTGAGCTGCTAAAAACATTGATGTGTCTGTGTTACTAAAAGGAGGAGGGGGCAGATGTATGAAAAATGGTGGAATGAGACAGACCTCATTACCCTATGTACATGTATGATTAACAAGAATGGTATGAATGTAATCATGCAGGACCATAGAAATGAAAATTTGTACCCCATATGTGTAAAATGCATCAAAATTAAGTCTGTAAAAATTTTTTAAAAATAAAAATGAAAAAATAAATAAATAAAATTTAGAATGAAAAAAAATAACCAAAAATATGACTTGTCCGATGCTATCATTTTATTTTTGTTCATCAGCCCACACTTACTCAATACATCAATGTCATGGTATTTTGGATAGAGATAACAAAAAATTTCAAAACATAAATGTCCTCTCATCAGGACTGATTATGTTAGTGTTGTTACACTATTTATCTGCACAAGCAGATAAATAAAGAGGTCAGCATAAAACCCTGTGTGGGCTTAGTCACTCAGTCACAAAATGAACCACCTAGGGGCATTTTAATTGCTTTGTTCATTTTAATTAGGGAGGAGCCAGTGACTTTCCTTTATCATTGTTCGGACTTAAACTGTTGTAAGCATTTATCTTCCATATTGATTAGATTTTGATAAATTCACAATTCACAGGCTGCAGGAAGGTCATTTGGATCTTTATCCAAATCCAAATATTGATTTGACCAAGCAGTTCCTCATTTCACAGCAAAAAAATTTCATTTGCAGGAGAAAATAGTGCCACTTGGAGATAGAGAACTAGACATAATAATGTTGAGTCTTCTTTTGGGGGTAAGAGTGAGAACACCTCCAATTGAACAAAAAGCAGTTGCTTCTTTTTAGATGCAAACATGAATCTGTTGTCTTGGAATGAAATATTGGAAGAAGTATAAAAATAAATGCTGAGTAAAAATTTCAAAAATAGGATGGAGGGAAGATGGTGAATTAGAGGAAACGTGCACTCTCCTGTTGTTCCACAGCTAGGGATTGAGGCACCAAGAATACTGCTTTTCAGTAAAGTGGGTGACTCATGGAATTCACTGAAATTCGACACTGAACACTGAGGTCATGGACACAAAAAAATCAGAATATTTGAACACAAAATAAGAAATAATATGTTAGAGACACACAAGCTTTGTTGGCAGCAGTGGTGGTGGCATCAGCAGCTCCAGTTCACTGCAGATGGGAAAGCTAACACAGGCAGAAAGAAAGGAAAAACACTGCAGATAAATCTGGCTAGGAAGAACATGTGGGTCTGAGAGAAAGGCTGATCTGAACTGACCCAGAGATGATGGGGCAAGTTGATGATTGAAAAGTGATCAAAATCTCTCAGTAGACATGTAGATAGCTGGAGATGGAATCATCTGCAAGTGGCTGTGTGACGGCTGTCAGAGGCAAGTGAGCTGGAGTTCAAAAAAGGCATTGCTAGCCTGTCCCAGCAGATTCCTATTGTGGGTTCTAGAGTGTGTCTGGACCACCACAACTGAAACAGGTGCAGATAGCACAGTGCCCCGGGTGATGCAGGCTGGGGATACCAAGGGGAGAGAAGCTCATGTTCCCTTTGTAGTTAGTAGTCCATGCAAGCAGCTGGGAATAGGCCAAAAATGGATCAGACTGGAGAATCTGTACTCCAGGTCTGATCGTGGAAAATTCACATCCACGTTGGTGGAATATGTGAGACCTGGTGAGGATTAAATTCCCCACTCTAAGAGCAGAGAGTGAGACCCATTTGTCCAGCAGAGATCAGCATCTGCCTAGCAAGACGGGGTGTGGGTTTAATCTCAACTAACCCCCAAAGAAGTTTCAAAGGACAGCCAATCATCAGCACTCCCTATTCTACCCTCCCCTGCACTGTGAGACAGGGACCTGAGAATTACTACAAACGAAGTTCCGGACTACACCAGCTGTCAGCGTTATGACAAACAGGGAGAGATCATATTTAACAACCACCAGTCCTTGATCCAAGAGGTAAAGAGGCCAAAAAGAAATGCAAAGAAGGGCACAACAGCATAAGTAATGAACAGCAATCCTTGCCAAATTTTCCAAGAGGGCTCAAAATAAGATATTCAAGCTATATCAAGCCAAACTATCTTTCAGAATCTAAAAAGAAATTAAAACTTTCCATGATAAGGATGAACTAAATAATTCATGACACGTAAGTCAGCACTTCAAGAAGATACTTAAAGGTTTATTACACACAGAATTCAAAAACCAACCCCAGAGTTTCCAAATGAATGAAATTCTCTATAAGAGCAATTAACAAAATGAAAATTAAGACTGAATTAAGTATAGTATACAAGTGAAAATGGTAGGAAATAGCAAATACCTATCCATAATAACTGAATGCCAATGGATTCAACTCCCCAATTACAAGATACAGATTGTCAAAATGGATTAAAAAATAAGACCCAACTATATACTATTTGCAGAAGACTCATTTTGTTGGCAAAGATGTCCACAGACTGAAAATAAAAGGATGGGGAAAAAATTTCATGCAAATGAAGTCCAAATCCAAGAAGGAATAGCTATTCTCACATCTGACAAATCAGATTTCAATCAAAAATTAACCAGAAGAGACAAAAAGAGGTCACTGCATACTGGTAAAAGGAAACAACTCAAGAAGAAGATATAACAAGTCTAAATATATCTCAATTTTCTGTACACCTAATTGCATGACAAGTATCTCTTCACATTGAATTTAGATAGAAACCTTTATAATAATGCTGGATGATTTCAATAAACCCTAATAATCCATACTTCATCCAAATGTAAAATTAACAAAACTATTTCCAATCTAAATAATATAATCAATCCATGGACCTAACAGACATCTACAGAATTTTTCACCCCCAAATAGCTGAATTCACTTTCTTTTCAGCAGTTTATGGAGTGTTTTCCAAAGTAGACCAAATTCTAGATCACAATGTTTGTCTTAGCAAATCCAACAAAAGTCTATAATTTTGTGCATCTTATCAAATCATAATGTAATGAATTTAGAAATCAACAGCAAGAAAAGTAATAGAAACCACATAAACACAGGGAGATTGAACAATACTTTTTAAAATAAAGACTGGATCAAAGAAGAAATGAGAAAAGGAATCAAGAAATTCTTCGAAACAAATGCAAATAGATAAAACATCAAAATCTTTGGAACAATATGAATGCCATTCTTACAGGTAAGTTTATAACATTGAGTGCATACATTAAAAAAAAAAAAAAAACAGATCCTCAATAATTAATCTAATGCTACACCTCAAGGTCCTAGGTAAGGGATAACAAATTAATTCCAAAAAACAGAAGCAGGCTGAAAATAACTAAGATCAGAGGTGAAATTAAGAATAAAAAAAAAAGTATCAATACAAAAAAGAGTTGATTCCTTGGAAAGATAAATGAAATTGATAAACAAAGGGAAAGAGATTTCTGTTTCAATCAAATAAATTTGAGATGAAAAAGAATACCACAGAAAATTCTGAAATCCAGAGGCATTTGAATTATTTTGGAAAACTTATACTCCAATAAGCTAGAAAATCTATACCATATTGAGAAATTTCTAGACACATATGACCTGCGTAAATTAAACCATGAAGAATTAGAAAATCTAAGCAGACCAATATCAAACAATGAGATTATAGCAGCAATTAAAAGCCTTCCAACAAAGAAAAGCCCATGACAAGACCCATTCTCAGGTGAATTCAATAAGACCTATAAGGAAAAACTAACATCAGTCTTCCTCCATGAAACAGAAAGCAAGGGGAGACTCCAAAATACAATCTATGAAACTGGTGTAAAGCTGATACTAACACCACACATATCAAGGCAAGAAACCTACAGACCAATATCCTTTATGAACATAGATGCAAAAATTATTAATAAAACATTAGCAAACTGCATTCAAAAGCACATTAAGAGATAGGGCAAAATGTTCAAGTTGGTGTCACCTCAGGATGCAAGGTTCATTCAACATATGCAAATCAATAATTGTAATTTACACTTGTGGACACCTTCTACTGGAATGAGGCCTATGTGGCATGCACCTTTCAGGCCACTTAGCGACTGGGGCCTCATACCCCTTTTTCTGTGCTCTGTGAACAGGTTGTTCTTCTGCAGTTGGTAAAATAGCTCTTCTATGACTTGTGAGCTTGTCACCTCCTGGGTTCACAGAATTGCTTGTTACTTTCTGTTATCAACTGATAATCTGCCAAACAGACTAGTAAGTGCTTATGCAAGGCTTGACCTTTAAGATGTATGGCTAGCTTAACTGCAAGCATATAAAAGACACTGTTATACACAATAAAGACAGAAGCAGCTTCCTCTGTGACAAGTGCTCCATTCCTCCCAAATAAAGCTCTTCTCTCTAAAGATCTCAGAGTGTAGACTGAGTCCTTCCCATGATTGTGGTGTTCAGGCCTCCATCTGGGGTGTGGTGGTGAGCTTGTGTATCAGGTCTTCCTCCTTGGTTGTAGTCCGTGCAACACACACTGAAACAGAACTAAGGACAAGAATCACATGACCATCTCGGTAGATTCAGAAAAGGCCTTTGACAAAATCCAGCATTCGTTCATGTTTTAAAAATGTCATAGAAACTAGGGATAAAAGGAACTTTCCTCAACATTATAAAGGCTATATACAACAAATCCAAAGCTGACCCGAAAGAGAAAATGAATAAAATTATACAAACAATATAATATTTAGTTAAATAAGTGAAAACCAACATCAAATGAAAACAGGAAAAAATAAACTATAGTTGTTTATCTCTTAATAATGATGATATATTCTTAGAATTGTGTTTAGGCAATTTTGTCATTGTGCAACTATCACAGAGCATGACACCAATCTAGATGGTACAACCTATGACACACTGAAGGTATAAGGTACAGCCTATTGCTCCTGGGTTACAAGCATGTACAATATATTACTGTATTGAATACTGAAGGCAATTGTAACATAAAAGTAAACAGTTTTATATATAAACATATCTAAGCATAGAAAAGTACAGTGAAAATTTGGTATAAGAGATTGAACATGATTCACTTTATAGGCACTATAAATGGAGCTTGCGGGACTGGAAGCTGTCATAGATGTCAGTGAGTGAATAGCAAGGCCTAGGGCATTACGATCCCCTATCACAGACTATAAACTGTACTCTTGGAGCACACCAAATTCATAAAAACATAGTTTTGTTTCTTTAATAATAAATCAAACAGCTTCCCTTACCATATCTTCTTACTTTATGAATTTGTAAATTTTTTAGCTTTTAAATTGTTGGCCCTAACAATTAGCTTAAAACACACATTTACAACTGTACAAAATATTGTTTCTTTATATCTTTACTAAGTTTTCTTTTCTTTTTTACTTTTTAAACATTTTTACTAAAAAATGAAGACACAAGGACACACATAAGCAAAAGCCTACACAGGCTCAGAATCATTAACATCACTATCTTCCACCTCCCCATCTTGTCCCACTCGGAGATCTTCAGGGGAGGAAGCATACACTGAACTGTACTCTCCTTCAGCAAGACCTTCTTATGGAATACAAATGGAAAATCACAAAAGATGAAAGCAATGTTTCCACAAGAGGTTTGGGATTCTGGAAGAGGACTAAAAGCCAGAAGCACACACAACTGTACTTTGGAAATTTTATGAATGCCTTTACATAAAACAATAGCTGCTTTACAGAGTAGGCGACAAGGGAGGGTCATCCTATCCTGCATAGATTCTGAGGGGCCTGTGACTTTCAAGGTAAACATAGAGAATTCAGCTTTGGTCAGGACATCACTGTTCTCACAGCTAGCATCACCAGCAGTCACAGCAAGAAGACTTCTAAACTGATGTAGAGGTAGCAATCTCCAGTCACTGTGAAAAGAAGAGAAGAGGACAAATACTTCATAGCAATTACAGTTAAGTGGGAGTAGCTCTTAGCAAACTCCACCAAATGAACCTGGAACAAATTAAGAATGCTAGTTTTCTGCGGGAGGGCTTGATAGACACAGAAATGTATTTTCAGGCATATAATTCTAGACTTTTTTATAAGCATTGCCAGTGAGAGTATATATTTTTCGGTTGTTCTGAAAATATTGAAGAAATGAATATTTCATAGGTAATATTTTCAATCTCACTTTCATTTAGAACCCACTCCTTTCATTTTATTGAAAAACATGAAAAATATTATCCTAACTTCTCAGTTTGAAGAGAAATCTCTCTTCTATAAGAGCATATGGACTTTCCTCAGTTTAGATGGAACTGTAATATGAAGCTTTAAATTCCAAGTTCAATTTCCAAACACAATTTTTATTGTTAACTGTTTTAATTTTTTTCCTGGTAGGCATTTTATTGTTCTCATGAAAAGAAAATTTTAATTGCAAAGAAGTGAAATAAATTTCCCTAGGAAAAAATGAATCACCCTTTGAAGAGATGTAGTTACTGATGTGCTCAAACAAACACCATCTGATATACTCTCTTTGTCTCAACCCACATGAATCATAGTTTTTTTCTACTAAAGGATGGTTTTAAAAAGTCTTATAAAGCAAGTGATATGATCACAAATTTTTAAAACCCAAGTTAACTATTTAAAAATCTGTGTACCTTGCACATTTTTTTCCTGAAACTCTTACCAGATATAGTATAATGAATTATTTACTATAAAGACAACATCAAAATAGACCACGAGTGTAATGGATGAGCTGAAATGAGATAATTTATATATAAGCTATATGGACTGGAAAATCAAATCAGTGTGCTATGTCATAAACAAACAAAAGTGGGCAACTTGATATATATACCACATGGTATGAAACAGCAGAACTATTTGAAGACAAAGAAAAATGATCATCCAGCTATGAAACAAAACAGTGATGAAATGATCATTGAGCAACAAAGAGAAGGACTCAGAGTCTAGCAACAAGTCAGAATCTTAAAACCTTAAGAAAACAGGACAATAAGCTTCATTTAAAATATACAATACAAGAGTAGGTGGTATAAATTGTGGTATATATTGTGTATATATACCACAGTTTCTTTATCCATTCATCTACTGAAGGGCATCTAGGTTGATTCCATAATCTAGCTATTGTGAATTGAGCAGCTATGAACATTGATGTGGCTGCATCACTG
>JAJEJO010001502.1:404724-421274 GCA_020662805.1 Glaucomys volans | reverse complement strand
AGAGCTAAAAGGAATCTCATCTGTCAATTATATGAGTCTCCTATTTTTAAATGTAAACTATGTAGGGCTTGGAGAAATTAAATAAATCATTCAAGATTACACAACTAATTATTGTCAACTCTAATGAAAATCCAAGTCTCCAGTCT
This sequence comes from Glaucomys volans, assembly GCA_020662805.1. Taxonomy (NCBI): domain Eukaryota; kingdom Metazoa; phylum Chordata; class Mammalia; order Rodentia; family Sciuridae; genus Glaucomys; species Glaucomys volans. The sequence goes on along the minus strand of JAJEJO010001502.1, from coordinate 421,128 downwards.
TGCCAACCTAGTGTTCTTATTAATCTATATGTGCCTTGCCTGTAACTTGCCTGATTCCTCATTCTGAATCCAGATTTATCAGGGGGAACTTTGAAGAGGGAAACAGAAGCAGTGATTGGAAGGGTGAGGCATGAAGCTGACACACAGAGGTTAATTTTAGCTATGGTACTTAGCTTCTGCCTCCCTGAAGGAATGATGGAAGGGTTGATAAGTCATCTCCATTTTAAGCATAGATTTTTGAAGAAGTATGCCATAATTATAGGAAGGTTGCACTTCAACAGTTCTTCACAAGTTCCTCCAAAGCATTCTCTAACATACAGGGAAAGCAGCAATCATCAGCAGTGGGTAGCTTTCAGATCCCACACTTTTGCAAAAGATCCACAGATTGACAGCCACATTCACATGACTTACAGGTAAGAGCAGAACAATGTAACAATGTAAACTCAAACTATATTCAACTAAAGTCTATCTGTACGGATTCAAACAGTGGTCTGATCTAATGCACACATAGAGGTCTGTCTTTGTCCAGAATCAATTGACTTTTTTATATTCTGTCAGATTTGAGTTAAACATAGTATCCTACAAGGGTGATCTCTCTACTTTGAATAGAGGGGCAGACAGACTGCCAGGGAACCACATGTAAAAAACCCAGTTGAGGGAAGGGATGATTTAGTCGTCTGTGCCTAGAGACCTTCTGTAGTTAATGGAAAGCAAACCTACTGCATCATTCCACCACTGAGTCAGCAGGCTCTGTGGTCATCGAGTCTACAGAGGCTGCTTCACTCACAGTCCACAAAGGTGAAGTGTCTATTGGAAGATGACTACATGTGTAAACCCAAAATGATCTACTAGCTGCAAATGAATGCTCCCTTTTCGCTCTATACCAAACTGAGTGTATCTTCTGCAGAAATATAAAAGACCCACTGCAAATAGCATGTTTCAGAGTCTGACTCTCCTGATTTTTAATTCTGGAATTTTGCCATTTCTAGGGTTTTTTTCTGTGATGCAGGGAAAATTACTAAGCTTACTTTCCTTCTCCATTAAATAAAAAGAGGAATGGCTACAAGTAAGTATCTTGAATATTTGATAAAAATTTATGAAATGTCTGGTGAAAAACCTGATACCATTAGACACTAAGGAAATCAAAGTAAACTGTAGCTGCTGTTGTCTCTAAGGATTTATGCCTCCAGGAACCCTAAAGTCCCAAACATTATTTAGTCTTCCTTTCTTATTATCTTCATATAATCAATTAAATGAGTCATAAATCTGGAAATAACAATAAAACATCATCTTATTTGATTTCCATCTCCCTGGGAGGTAAACATGCTAAAATATTGGAATTGTATTCTATGTTCTCAATCTGTTGTTATGTTTGTTTTAAAATTTGAAAGGAAAATAAAGTCACCTGTGGAACTGTGACATAAATGATTCAAATTTGCTGTTTTATTTAATCCACTTTTTTTTTAATTAGGAAACTTGAAATTGAGTCATTAATAGGGCACAGTTACTGCCTTTGGAGAAGTCATAACTTTGCAGGAAAAGCAGAAAGTTAAACAAACAAAATGTGTGTGTAGAGTGGGGTGAGAGAGAGAGAGAGAACCCTGACTAATACAACACAATGGCTGAAATTTTTTAATTAAAAGTGAAGGAGCAAAGCAAATCAATATTATAATATTCCCAGGTTCTATTCTGTCCTATTTTCCGAGCTATCTCAACTTTCTTTCTGACATCACTAATGGTATTATGAATGAAAAGTAGCAAAGTTAAAAAAAAAAAACAGGAATGTTTATTCTGCTGAATCACCTTTGTGTCCCTTCCCATTTTGAGATACAGTATATAAAATCAAATTCAGAAAGGTTGACAAACTAGAATAGTTCTAAAGGATTTTCTGTATAGTGTTTGTTGATATAAATATCAACCCAATTTTTGTATTTATAATGTAACCCAGCATTGGGTTGATATTTATAATATCAATAGTAGAAATATCAGTAATATTCACATACTTCATCCCTCTCAATGTGCAGCAATAAATTATTTGATTATAGATAAATTGAGATAGCAGAAAGAGCTAAAAATCACAGCCTAATTTTTCCTATAAAAGTATTATCAATTGTTTTTAATTCTGTTACATTTCATAAATATCTATGAAACTGAGATGTCTTATAATAGTCCCATAGAACTTACTTAGCTTTTTCATCATTATAAGAAAAAAAGATAAACTATATTTTTCATTTTACTTTTTCTTTACAAAAATAACTACAATTTTGCACTTCACTTTTTCTGATCTCTCTTCTGGTTTTTACTAGGTAAACTGGTATTCAAGAAAGATTTCTGCTTTATCCTGAGGCTTTTTCTCAGGTACTAATTCTGGGATTCTTTTTTAATCACTCCTGAGATGGGAAATGATGTTTATTCTCTTTGACTCTGTGTTAGCCTCTGGCCTGTGAAAACTCCCTAATCCAATATCAAGCATAAGTCTTTCCAGCAGTTACTCAGGAAAGTGGTACTTTATCTATCATTAAGATCTATTATTGTCTCAGTGATGAAATAATTACTCTGGCTGATTTTGATATGCTTACCTCAAAACATGATTGTTCTAGTTCACATATTGACTAAGATTTAAATGTATGAACAACACAGCATCCCAGAAAACATCTGTGAATTGTGTTGCTAAAGTAGTTTAAGTAACTAAAAAGAAAAGATGAGTGTGTTCCAAATGTCAAAACATTGTAACCATTGTTGTTTTTCTAATTCACCTTATTGCTAAAATTTATGAGTATCAACAATGAAATTTTCTGGAAAACTTCATAATAATGCAAATGCTGCTATGAAAATTAAAAGCGAATTGAAAAAGATGGATTTTCCCCTAGTGTCAATAGAGAAGGTTAGTTAAGATACTGAACAGGAAAGAAAGCAAGGAAAGATTTTCCCCTAGTGTCAATGCAGTGGGTTAGTGAAGATACTGAACAGGAAAGATGAAGCAAAAAAAGATAAAAGAGGTGAAAGAACTCAGGCCTATACTTTCTTGATCATATATAAAAGAAAGCATTAGGAAGTAGAAAATTTTGAGTGGAATAAGAGAAAATATATGAGATTGTATTAAACATATGACCCTGGATTAGTAAATTGGACAATCCCTGGTCACAACATGCTTAGGACCAGAAATAACTCTTGTTAATAAAGGCAACCTCGGGATTCAAGGCAGATGCAATTGGGTGACTGTCTTTTTTCAATATGATTATGCATTCTTTTCAGAGATGTGTGGTTGGCTAATGATAGGAATCCTACAGTGCTAGAACCTTCTTCTTAGTATCATCCAATACGAAACTTTCTCTCAGCTCGCTGACCGTTTGACGGTTTTGTTGTTCTCTGTATCAAGTATGGAGATTCCTACTCTTGAACTTTCTTTCTTCTTGTGGTTAATTCATTAATTCATTGTGGCAGTCTTTTTTTTATAATGAAAAGAGATCCTTTTGTTATCTTAACTCTTTTGACTATAGTACAAAGTAAGAATATCATACTTATAGATTATAGAATTCCAAGTTAAAGTAAACTGTGTCGGAATGAAAGTCTGTTTACTGAAAAAGAATTTCATGTGAAATGTATATGAATTAGCTCAAATTATATGTTTTGTGTCTTCTTCTTCTTTTTTCTGGTACCAAGTATTGAACCCAGGTTCATTTAACCACAGAGTCACATCCCCAGCACACCTGCAACCCCCTACCCACCCACCCCCCTTTTTTTGTTGTTGACACAGAGTTTTACTAAGTTGTTTAGGGACTCAGTAAGTTGCTGAGACTGGCTCTGAACTTGCAGTCCTCCTGCATCACTGGGAATATAGGTGTCCACCACCACACCCAGCTGTTTTATGTCTTAATGACTATTATATCACATACTGCCTGCTCAACTATGCTGAAAACATTCATTCTTGCCCAAAATTTAGAAATGACAATTTTTTTAGAAATGTTGTGGTGGGCACCTAAGAAAAGGACTAAACTACAAACTCAATTCCTTAGAGAAGCATCTTCAATCTAAATAATGAAAAGAGGTGAAATTGTAAAAAAAGAGTTGAGAAAGAATACTGAAAGATGAAAGGGAATACTTAATAATAAAATGAAAAGCCTAACTCTCTCTTACTTATAAAATGTGTTGTGTTTTTTGCACACATACATGTTAGTAGCTTATCCAAATCTTCCACATAATGAAACCTGCCTGAGAACCAGGCCATTTGCTCCCATTCTTCAGCATAGAGCACAATATCTAAAGCACAAAATTGTCTAGTAAATATTTCTTAAATGAATCATAACATCTTTTCTCTTAAATATAGGACTTTGTTGTATTCAGGAGCAAAAATATGCCAATTTTGTCCAAACAGAAACTGAGATCATAGGATGTTAAAATCTTGGAACTCGAAAGAAGCTCACATGGTTTCTTTCTTGGTGTCTAAGAGAATTTTATGTTGTAGAAAGAAAGTTCACACAGAAAGAATCTGAGTCTAGTTCTCAAGTTGTTGGGTTCTTCTTTTTTTCTATTATATACATTTTTCTGAAATTTTAAAATTCAAAATTTCCTCTCTATATTGGGATGACACTGTTCAGTTTGCTTATCAGGTTCTCTCAGGCTAGCCTGCCTCAAAACTAAAATTATTATCTATTATAAGGGACCCCTTTTTGTTTCTTTTATGCTTAAAGTGAAAATTTGTAGCTCCCCAATTTTAGAAAATTATAGCTACATAGCAACAAAATATGCAAATTTGGGAATAATATTCAAATCATAGGCAACAACTAATTTCATAGAGTTTTTGAGATAGAGGATTACAGGGACACATCCAAAGAGCTACCTCACTCAAACATGCAGTGCTGTTATCTTTCAATACAATGGTTTAATTGAAGGGATTTTAGTATGACACCCAAGGGCCTACAACAAATATATCAATCTTTCTGCCTTTTATCATACCAATGGTTTTATTCCCACTATTTTTTAAAGCTTTAAAATGCAAACACCCTTGAGACAGGTTCTATCTGCAAATACATTAATTATTATTTAAAACATTATCCAAGAGTATCATTCATCACTTGCCACAGAGCCTGGAACTTGGTACTAAGCATAGAGTAACTACTTATGGTAAGAAAGATAGATCCTGAGAGGTCGTTTTAATACGCAGTAAAGAAAAAAAATCTTTCTAAATCAACTTGACTTGACCTCTTGCTCTTCAAAATTCATAACTTTTGTACAAATTTATGGAATATGTATGCATTCCTATTAAATGAGTGGTTTTACTGGGGATTAAACTCAGGGGTACTCAACCACTGAGCCACATCTCCAGCCCTATTTTGTATTTTGTATTTTATTTACAGACCAAGTTGCTTAGCACCTCACTTTTGCTGAAGCTGACTTTCAACTCTTGATCCTTCTGCCTCCCAAGCCACTGGGATTACAGGTGTGTGCCATTGCCCTCGGCTTAAAAGCATGTTTGATACTCCCCTATAACAAGTGTCCTCCACAAGGATAAGAACTGTGTAAATGTTTCTGTTCATTTCCTTGGTTCCTGTTCAGTGCTTTTTATGAGGCAAATGCTTATTTGGTATTTGTTTATTAAGTTTTGCTTTGGGCCATCATTACATTTGGTAAGTACACTCTTTGGTCATATTTAGAGTAAAAAGGAACAAGTCCATAGACTTGTGCTAAAATTAATTGCAGAAGTACTAATATTTTAAAACAATTTACTCATCATGTGTAGCAGCATCCATTTTGTTAGTTTTTGATCTTCAGACACGATTTGTAAAAAGGGCAATTAAAACTGGCATTTTTTGTGTGTGTGATAATTTTGACCCATGAAACTCCACACTTCACCAGCAACTTCTTGCAAGCCACCAGTTTCTGGTTTTATTTAATATGTTCAAGTCAGATTTAACAGAACTCAGACCCATTCCAGCACATCAGGCACAAAAAGTCTCTTTGATCTTTCTGCCACTTTTGAGAAACATCTGCATCTTTGTAAAAGACCTAGCAAGATGAGCCAAAAGTTTGAGAATGGGTCCAGCCACGTGCAAGTAGAGTTTTTGGGGAGAACCAACTTTCCTTTTTAGATTCCCAGGGACCTGAAGGAAGGATGGCAGCATTCAGGGCTTATAAACATAGAGTAATTTCCAGGAGTTGGACATCAGAAGTGACCTATTCCATCATCCAATTAAAAAGGACAGACAGAGTAGCAGAATTGGTTTTAAGGTTATCCAAACATTCACTTCAAAAATGAGGAAACTTACAGTGAAAAAATGTCATACTTGCACTTTGCTTTTTTCTACTTTTTTTTCAAGGATAGGTTTAGATCTTTCTTTTCCCAAATCCCTCTGTTATATTTTATTCAGACTGACAGGGAAAAAGAGTATCTCATGCAAATACCCAATATGTATCTCATGCAAATACCCAATATCTTCATACACATAGTGCATCTGTCCTCCCTACAAGACTCTATACCCTCTATGTGCTTATGAATCCTCTGCACTCTCCACAGCTCCTGCTGCATGTTTGAACTGAATTGAACTTTTTCCTTCTAGATGAATGCTGGAACGTGCCAAGTGAAATAATATTCAAACACTTTTCCTTTTGAACAGAGCATTGCAAATGACAGGATGATGATTCTGACTCTAGCTTGGATATGCTGGTTAAGAGAGAAATGCAGAGGACCAACTTAAAGACAATGGAAGGATTAACCCTCACGTCCCATCTCTTTTGCTACCCAGAGGTTTACAGCAGGTGGAAATGGAACACTGAATGAAAAAATAAAAACAAAGTGGCAGATGATAGACAGCAGAAGTTTTCAATCTTAGCCTTTTCCAGGTTTCTAGCACATGTTGTAGATTGAGTGTTCTGTGAAGCCCAAAAAGCATGAACTGAAGAGAAGGTTGAGCCAAAACTCCTGATGGCTTATTGAAAACATTTCCTGACCTTGGAAATATATCCTAATAGGAATTCCTATCATTTCTGGAAAAGCCAGGCAAACCAATATGTTCTGAGAACCCAGTGGCCTTTCCTCATCCCTTCTAGCAGGAAAGACAAAAGAGCCAGTTTAGTCAGGCCATGCTTAAGAATAAGTCACTTTCAGAGTTTAAACAAGAGGAGAAAAAGTCTAATATTCCACAGTATTTTACATGTTATATTATATATACATACATACACACATGCATAATTAATATAGAGTGGAAAGCAAAAGATCAAGATTCTAATTTATGAGCCACTCATTAGATACAGAAACTTTGGGAAGTAATTTATCTTTTCTCAACTCAGTTTTCTCCCTCTTTCCTTTATTACAATTTCCAGAAAGACCATTAAATGATGTCTGAAGCTCCTCCAAATTCTGATTTATATTTTTCCATTTTATTTGTCTTCAATTTATTGAAGTATATTTAAAAAGCCAAAAGCTACATTCATATAAAAGTGTACAATTAATGAGTTTTGACAGATGTATACACCCATGAAACCACCAACAGAATTCACAGGCAGAATATTTCCTTCAACCTCATTCTTGGTGTCTTTTTGTAGCACTATTTTTCTCTATGGCCAATCCAGACAACCATGGATCTTTTTTTTTTCTCAAAATAAATGAGTTTGTATTTATGTCAATGAATTAGACAGTGTGTATTCTTTTATGTCTGACCTTATTCACTCAGCACAATGATTTTTGAGATGCATTCATGTGGTTTTCTGCACCAGTAATTTCTTCCCTCTTAATGGTATTGGTTTTGTTCTTGCTTAATCTGTGCATCTGCTTATGGAAAATAGCTATTTCCAGTTTGGATCTCTTATGAATAGATGTGCTGTGCACCTGTTACATACATGTCTTTTTGTGGACATTTGTTTTCATTTCCCTTGGGTAAATGTTTGAGAATAAAACGGCTGATTATGTTAGCTGTGTATTTAAAGTTTTAAGAAGGTGCAAAATTGTTTTCCAAGGTGAGTGCATAATTTCAGAGTCCCATTGTCAGTGTAGGAGAATTTTTCCTCATCCTCACCAACATTTGGTATTGGAAGTCTTCAATATCAACTATTCTAATGTATATAACTTTTCTCATGTCTGCATGCAGTTTCCTGGTGGGCAATGATACTAAACATCTTCTCATGTGTTCACAGCCATTTCTTTATCATTTTTTATGAAGAATCAGTGAAAGTTGTTTTATCATTTTTAGACCATCTTATTATCAATTTGTAAATTACTTATATATTATTCTTTTAAGTGGATGTACATATTGCAAATATTTATTCTGTTTTTACATGTTTTTATCTTCTTAACCATGTCTTTTGAAGAAGAGAAAGAACTTGATGTTCATGATTAAATCAGATTTAATATATATTTAATTTTTGTGGTTTGTGCTCTTTAATTCAGGATAAGAACACTTTCGCCTATTCCAAATTTGCAAAGACTTTTCCTTTGCTTTTTTCCCTAAAAGTAGGTTATTATTTTAAGTTTTATTTGGAGATAATTTGAGATAGACAAGAAAAGTTGACAAAACCATACTGAAAGTTCCTGAAGATCCTCCACAGAATTTCCTTTAATTTTACCATCTTTTGTAATCATATTACAATGATTAAAACTAAGATGGTAACACTGGTAAGACATCGTTAGCTGGAGACTTTATTTGGATTTCACCAGCTTTTAGATAATTAGTTTTCTTGGTCCAAGATTCCATTTCATTTCAGTTGTCATATCTTTGTGGAAATCAATGAAGATCACCCCAATGAGAACAAGTAAAGGCCATTAGATCTTGTTACAAAAAGGAAGTTAACCACTATCATTTGCATTTGGTAGAGAGTCAAAGTCAGGGAGAAGAGTGAGAAGCTTTATAGAGGATAAGAAAGGCAAGGCTTTGGGTACGCTCTGACTGGAGGCTGTTGGCTTAGGGAAGTTTTAGATGGAGCTAGAAATGGAGCTTCCTGTGACTAGTTAGGAGTGCATATTTGACTTCTCCAGTTGGTAATAAGCTGCATTTGTGAGGGAAAATTAGAGAAGCTATCACTTATTTATCAAAACCTGGTATTTGGGGGCCAATTGCTACAAGGATTACTGTGTGTCTTCATGAACTGGTTGCGTTTTTATAGTAGGTTCACTTGATGGACTGGGCACTGAAGGTAATGGGTTGCCTTCCCAGGCTGGATGCTGCAGATGGTGGGCCAAAGTCTTAATTTTAAATGTATAGCCATTATCTATATTTTTCATCTCTCACCTTTGTCTCCTCCAATAAGGAGACATGGCATGACAACTTTTTAAAGAAAAGCCCTCACTTGTTCTATAGAATGTACTTCAGTTGTGTTTATCTAACCTTATTTCATGATTAAATTTAAGGAATGTATTTTGACAAGAATGATATAAATATCAGCTACTCAGTGCAGTGTATCCAGGGGTGCATAATGTTAATATACCTTATTGCTTGAGATATTAACTATAATCATTTGGTAAAGGTAGTGCATGTTGGATTTCTCCACTGAAAAATTGTTTTCTACACAAAGGTAATAGCTATCTTGGAAGAGATGGTAGAGATATTTTGAAACCATGCAAACCTCAAGTTTTATCTCAAACTTTTACTTCCTGATTTTAAGATTCATCAGAGGATCTTTGTTATAAAAGTTATTACTGTTTTCTAGTGTGGATTTTCTGTTTCTTTCATTTCTATTACTTGCATTAATTGCAAATCTTATGTAAAAATTTTTCTCCCCATATATATTTTTATTTATATTCATGTATATTTAAAAATTACTTTTATTTATTATACGGTAATGTTATCATTGGTTACATTGCTGTCAGATTGATGTAGATGTGGCTATTGGGAGCTTTTCTAGCATGATGTGTGTGTCATTTTAACATGTTCCCATCCTTTTTTGAACACTTTATTGTTTTCTGGCACCACAACATTATTTAGCTTAATCTTGTGTTTTCCTGTCCTATCTCTGTAGTAAATCACATTTCCTTGGTTCTTTTTGTTTGAGAGCAATAATATTTAGAATCCCAATGAGCATAAATATGCAAATGCACTGCTTATAGCCTTCTCAGTGACAGAGCTAAAGATACTCACATATATAAATTTTAAATACAATCAGTTCATACTGATAAATCTGATTTCAATCAAAACCAGAGTTCACCCAAACCTTCCCCTTTATTTATTTGTAATTCTTTTCTCAGGTAGTAATATACCTCATTCTCATTGACTATGAAATATGTCCAACTCTAGTTTATATACAGAGTACTTAGGAGTTTCATAAGAGAAACAAATTAACTGCAAAGACTATACTATACTGTGTACAGTTCTTTTTTTCTTTAACCTTAAAGTACAGAATCAAACATTGACTTCAAAATTTCTCAGATCAATCTTTTCTTCATCCTCCTCCACTGTGGTTATGTTTTTCATTTATGGTACAATTAGATTCATTCGATAGAGTTTGTATTTGATTTTTGAGTCTCCTTCACATCCTGACTGATTTTTAAATTTAAACACAATGAAATTTACTATTTGTGAAATATATTTCATGGACCTTGATAAATGCATAGTGCTGCTTCTCCATCACTAGTCTTAATTATAACCAAATTCATTACTTTACAAAAGAAAAATCCCTCATGTCACTCCCATGTTGTCATTGTTCTCTTTTCCCATTTCTCCATCCAATTGACTAGGTATTTATCAATTTTGCTGATTAAAAAACAGATATTTTACTAATATCTTAATATACTTTATTATATATAGTTATGTTGTATTTTTAGTAATTTATTTATTATAAATTTGATTCATTAGTAATTAATATACTTTATTAATTATTTATATCCTTTATTCTCTCTTTTGGTCATTTTATCCTCTTTAGGTCTACTTGAATATTTTTAATATTTCATTTTAGTTTATATGCTTTCTACTGTAACTCTATGCTCTTTTATTTTTAAAAATTGCTCCAGCTATTAAAACATAGGTCTAATTTTTATGGCCTACAAGTTAACATTTCATGACTTCATAAAAAACACAGATGACTTATAAAAGTATATGCCTGTTTAGTGTCCTCTACCCTTATTTTATAGTTATCATATGCACTACACCCATATGTTCTCAACCTTCCAGGACCATGTGTAACTTTTACTTTAAACCATTATAATTATTTAAAGAACATAAGAGAAAACTGTCCTTAAAATACACCTCCACGTTTCCTTAAACTTTTTGCCTTTTAAATATACCTGAAAGTTTCCAGTGCTTCTCACCCATTTCTTAAGAATGGTGTTTCCTTCAGGTATTGCTTTCTTTCTGATGGAAGAACGTCTTGTAAGTGCAAATATGCTGTTAATTTGTTGTTGTTGTTGTTGTTTAGTTTGTTTATTTTGGTTTTGTTTGTTTTTAAACCCAAAACATCTTTATTTCATCTTCCTTCTTGAAACATGTTTTTTGCTGGACTAGAATTTTGTCTCAACGGTTTTTTTGTTTTGTTTTGTTTTTTCCTCTTTCCAAGGTTTGATCCATGGTCTTGGTCCTCTGGTCTTCATTGTCTGTTGTAAAAACTACAGTCTTTCTAATCATTTTTTCCTGACTTCTTTTCAATATACTCTCTTTTGCTTTGGTCTTCAGCATATTTTTATGCACCTAGGAATTTTACTTGTTTTTATTCTAAACTTAATGAACTTTCTTGAAGTTGTAAACTTAAGACTTTGACCAATATTGTTGATATATTCACATTAGCAGAAAGTTAAACTGGTAAAACCCGAACTGTTAATTTTGCCTCTCCCTCAGTAGGGGATATCCCAGATCTCATCTCAGTCCATTTACCACTAGGTGCACTTACTCAGATTTTCCCTTGTATTCAAGGTACTGTAGTCTACAGAGATCTAGGTAGGATCAACACAGAAGCCCACTGCCCTTCTCTGTCTTATCTTCCTCACCTTGCAGAGGCCAAGACTGCCCTGTCCCTCATCTTCTGGTTCATTTGGACAGAAGGGTGATCATGTTTCCATCAGCATTCTAGCTTTCCTTCACCACTTTGTTCCTGGGACTGTGGATAGCTCAGGTTGGGGTAGTAAGAAACAAGAAATGTAGCCTAGGCCAGTCTTTTCTTTCAAATTTCAACTCTACTCCAATAGATGTCTGCTTGAATCCATTTTCTAGAGTCATCAAATAGAAATATGTGGGCCTTTTTAATCCAAATTTTACAACTAATATCTGTCAAATATATAAGTCTGTGTTTATTCTACCACACAAAAGGCAGAAGTTCACCAAACTCTATTACTTTACATACCAATACTTTGCATGTATTTTTGACTGACTAAAAGTTGTACATGGTACTGATTCCGCTTCTTACTTTTGTCCATTAACACCATGAAAAACTAGAACAGATATTATTTTTAACAATTGAAAGAAAATAAACTGAGATCCTAAAGATCTGCAGGATAGCATAGGACCACACATTTGGCATGCACTCCTGTGTGTGTGTGTGTTTGTGTGTGTGTGTGTAGAACTGTCAAATTTTAGAGCAGGAGCAAACTTAACGAAACTTTAAGAATAATAGAATCCAAGTACTTCCTAGGAAATACCAGAGTACACTAAGAAGATTTTCGAAGATTGATTCAGAATGTCTTAATCTGGCTCTGGGATCAAACTAGTAAGACTATTCATAAGAGGGTTAAAAAGAAAGTCAATGTCAGTTAGATAAAAGGACTTCTAGATATAAACTGAGGAGTAGGATAACTGGGTCGAAAAGTGGGTCCATTCCAAGTTTTCTGAGGAATCTCCACACTGCTTTCCAGAGTGGCTGTATCAATTTGCAACTCCACCAGCAATGTAAAAGTGTGCCTTTTCCCCCACAGCCTCGCCATCTATTATTGTTTGTGTTCTTGATAATAGCCTTTCTAATTGGAGTAAGATGAAGTCTTAGTGTTGTTTTAATTTGCATTTCTCCAATTACTAGAGATGTTGAACACTTTTCCATGTATGTATTAATCACCTATACATCATCTTCTGTGAAGTGTCTGTACAGATCCTTGGCCCATTTATTGATTGTTTTCTTTGTATTTTTGGTGTAAAGTTTGTAAAATCTTTACAAATTTTGAAGATTAGTGCTCTATCTGAAGTGCAAGTGGAAAAGATTTTCTCCCACTCTGTAGGCTCTCTTTTCACATTATTGATTGTATCCTTTGCTGAGAAAAAGCTTTTTAGTTTGAATCCATCCCATTTATTGATTTTTGTTTTGATTTCTTGTGCTTGGAAAGTCATGTTAAAGAAGTCTGATCCTAAGCCAAAATGATGAAGATTCGAACCTACTTTGTCTTCTGTTAGGTGCAGGGTCTCTGGTCTAATTCCTCAGTCCTTGATCCATTTTGAGTTGAGTTTTGTGCAGGGTGAGAGATAGAAGTTTAGTTTCATTTTACTGCATATGGATTTCCAGTTTTCCTAGCACCATTTGTTGAACAGGCTATCTTTTCTCCATTGTATGTTTTTGGCTCCTTTGTCTAGTATGAGGTAACTATATTTTTGTGAGTTTGTCTCTGTGTCTTCTATTCTGTACCATTGGTCTGCCCATCTATTTTGGTGCCAGTACCATGCTGGTTTTGTTTCTATTGCTCTGTAGTACAGTTTAAGGTCTGTATTGTGATACCTCCTGCTTCACTCTTTCAACCACATCAATGTTTATAGCAGTTCAATTCACAATAGCTAGACTTGTGGAACCAACCTAGATGCCCTTCAGCAGATAAATGGATAAAGAAACTGTGGTATCTATGCACAATGGAATATTATTCAGTCATAAAGAAGAATAATATTATGGCATTTGCAGATAAATTGATGGACTTAGAGAATATCATGCTAAGTGAAATAAGCCAATCCCAGGAAACCAAAGGCTGAATGTTTTCTCTGATAAGTGGATGATGTTATATATTTGGGTTGGGGGAGTGGAGGATGAGAGAAGAATGGAAGAACTTTAGATTACTTAGAGGGAAATGAGAGGGGGAGGGGGCAGGGGTATGAAAAATGCTGGAATGAGACAGACATCATTACCCTATGTTCATGTATGATTACATGAATGGTATGAACCTACATCATGCACAACCATAGAAATGGAAAGTTGTACACCATTTGTGTACAATGAATCAAAATGCAGTGTGTTAAAACAAAAAAACTAAGTAAATAAATAAAATTTTTTAAAAAGGACTTCTAGAAAGAGTGCCATACACAAATGGCAACCTAGGGTATTGCAGATTCTCTATTAGCTTAGAGGATAGAGACTAAACCTGTCAGGGAAGCTGTAGGAGGTATTTGAGCATTTGATGAATAATTGAAATAGATAACTGCTAAGGTTCCTTCCAAAACAGGGCATCCATGACTTGACAATTTAGTGATCATTATGTTACATGTAAAAGTTCCTCGTTTTCAGCCTAACTACATCATCTAAATTACAGTTAGATATGCATCCTGAAGAAATAATTTTTCAATATGGAACTGATGTTTTTAGTATTTTGGTGCAGGCAAAACTTATCAGTGCTGCTTAAGAAAGTGTTTTAGAATCACTGTGAGTAGCAGACATGAAATTCATATGATGAAATCATTTTCATAAGGTTAATCATTTATTCTTTTCTGAAATAAATAACTATAAACTATTGAACTACAATAATGTCAATTGCCATAGAAAAACACCAAAACATTTCTCGTCTTATACATCAAACTATACATACATACACATGTATATGTAGATCAAGATTTTTTCCCCTTGGAAACAATTTATTTATTTTGATCTCTTAACATGAATGCAATTTGAATCTAATTTTTTAGTTAAAAAGAAAAAGTGAAATTTGTAACTTATTAATATTGTTCAAATTCCACCCAATTTATTCTTGAAGTAACCCTATTTTTCTAGTAGAATAAGGGTTTTCCAAGCATGATGATAGCACCCCAGGAAGGGCCCAAGACCATTTCTGAAGTTCTACCAAGCCAAACCTTCTTCCATAATAAGGTGAAGACATAGTTTCCTTTTTATTTTTCACTCAAGTCTACTGTGGGCTCTTAAAACCCTGAGTGTCCTTTAGGACATCATGGGTTTTATGCTCAGAAGGTATGTGCACATGTACTTCTGTGCTTTCCAGTGTCTAATATAAATGCATGAATATGTGCATTTGAATGTATTATCTCAGATTTTAAGCAATAACTCCATCATCCTATTACTACCACTGGTTAGCCTAGTAATCTTTGTAAACTCATAATCACCCAATTGAAATTCTTCAATTCTCCTTGGGTCTATATGAAAACATTGAAAGAAGTTTACCTGTTGTCTTGATTTACATAATATTTTTAAATATTTTGAAAATTTTTCTGAAGTTTTAAATTTTATCAAAAACTGTCATTATTTCAGAATGCAAAACAAGTTTATTTTGAAATATAGGAAACCCTTTTTTTATATTTAAGGAATGATTTCCTTTTTAAAAAATCTCATTTTTCTCAACCCATGGATGCACTGTCTATATCTAAAGATGCTGAGTGAAGTTAAAGTGGTGATATCAGATTATTTGACTCATGGAAGAAATAAATCTTTTCCAAATAACCTAACACCTTAATTAAGAAACAAAACTGACAATGGGGAAGAGTAGAATGAATCTACATAACATTCCTTCGTTCACACATGAATACATGACCAGTGTAACTCCACATCAAGCGCAACCACAAGAATGGGAAGTTGTTCTCCATGTATGTATGACATGTCAAAATACATTCTACTGTGGTGGATAACTAGAAAGAATAAATAAAAATAATTTTTAAAAAAAGAAACAAAACTGAGTTGTGGATGTAGCTCAGTGGTACAGCCCTGGCCTAGTGTGTGCAAGTACCTGGGGTCACTATCCTGATCTAAAAAGGAAATAAGAAAGAAAGGAGGGAAGCTAAAGGAAAAGAAAAAAAGAACCTTGGCAAATGCTATTCCCCTCATTTTTACAAATGCAAACAATTTTCTTTATTATGTCTTTGAAAGCAATATTTTAAAAAGTTGTACAGTGTAAGTTAAGTTACACTGTCATTTTGAAGTTAAACATTCAGAGGCTAAAAGAATAATCAAATGTTTTCCATACAGTTGGGTTGAAGTCTTTAACAGCCAATGTTGTTTTTTACAACTTTTCCAGTGAGACATGGAGAAGCCAAATGGGACACACAGAAACATATTACAGGGTATATCATCATATTACATTGGCTGAAGAACAATATACAGTAGCTAGGTTTTAGTGAAGCCTTAGACCATTGACATTACTCAATGTAACCCAATAAAACATCAGTAAAAGCATTGATAACAGTGCCAATTTCCAATATTATAGTATCTTGTCAAGATAGATTCACAAATGTGACACAAATGTGTCAATTCACGAACTTTTTTTTTTTATTTACTTATTGATTCATTGAACACAAATGG
>JAJEJO010001502.1:356031-399724 GCA_020662805.1 Glaucomys volans | reverse complement strand
GGGAATGCTTTCAATTTTTCTCCATTTAGAATGATGTTAGCTGTGGGCTTGGCATAAATGGCCTTTACAATGTTAAGGAATGTCCCCACTATCCCTATTTTTTCTAGTGTTTTGAGCATGAAGGGGTGCTGTATTTTATCAAATGCTTTCTCTGCGTCTATTGAAATAATCATGTGGTTCACGAACATTTTTGTAGTGGTCAAATTCATCAAATGATTTCCAAACCGAAATTTTTGATTCTTTTACAAGTGTAGTTTTCCTGTTTTGCAGGTCTTCCTTTTGCTCTGTATGTGTTGCTGTTTTATTGATTTTTAAAATTACTTACTGTTAAAACTAATTTGTTTTGTTATTGCTTCTCCCCACTTTCAAGTAGTGTTTGTGAGGATGTGGCATGTGTCTGTGCTCTCATTTGTCTACCCCAGGGATTAGAATAATGACTGGCATGTAGTAGATAATGTGTAAAATGAATGATTTTTACGTTTAACTTACCTGATTTTTTAAATTTTTTGACATATGCTTCAAATGAACCATTCCTATTTTTATAAAATATCTATACATGTCTGCCCTTATTTAAAAAGCCAATAAAGGATTCCTTTGCACACAATAATGAGTTTTTTGAACTTTCTTCTGTTATTTTACTCCTTTTTCTGACTTGCAACTTATGCATTAAAACAGTGATATTTCATTGTTTCCTTTTCTTCAAATTGCATTTTGATATTGTTGCCTATTTATTCTTCCAGATTTATCTAATAAATTTTGAATTTTAACTATTTCTCTCCATAGTGGGGTAAAATCATATAAACCCATGATTTTGGAACACATGAATACCCAAAGGCACTAACACCCAAAATGTCATTACATTTATTAATAGCCAACATTTTTTCATGGCCTTTGCCTTGCTTCCCCCTGCTCAGGACACTAGGACTAGTTGCAGTCTTGTCCTGCTTACACCTCTATAACTGAGCACTTGGACCTGATTAAGCTCCTTCCCCTTTGGTTAAAGACTTGGCAAAAGTCTTTGGAGACCTAAGCTCCCAGTCGGCAGTTACACTTGCCTGTGTGGGCACACACTGCTTTATCATGGCAAATGAGGAAATGCCAGAGTTCAGTTCGATCTGTTTTATATTGTGTCTGGCTATCCACTTTTCTGGACTCCTGGTGTCTTCCTTATTCCTGGTTACCACCAAATTTTCTTGGTGGGTTTGAAGACTGGTTTTGAATGATTTCCTGTTGCATTCTTCTTTCTGCCTTAATTCATACCACTCTTTCTTCTGCAAGGGGGCTTACTTTTGCCTTCTTTTATATACATCCCTTGATCCACAGTTTGAAGAATTACCACTATCCCAGCATAGATGTATTCATGTACGTTTATGTGGAAACGGTCATAGAAATCTTAAGTGATGCCTCCCACTACAAGCACCCAGTGTGAACATGAGCACGCTGGAGAGGGCTGACTTGAATGCATTGCCATATTCTTTAAGGGGACATATGACTTTGTTCTTCTACACTCATAATACAATACAGCATGCTGCATAAACAACTTCAGTAGCTAGTGTGACTTCCTATTTATTTATTTATGTGTTATTATCGTCATCATTATTACTGTGTGTATAATATATATTTCTTATTTGCTGCATTTTTGAATTATAAACACAGCATGAATTTTATTAAATCAAATTCTCTAGAATATTGAGCATATCTACATTTGCCAAATCCAACATTATTTTCCAAGACAACAAATTTGTTTTTATTTTGAAGAAGGGAATTCTTATATTCAGAACAGAAAAGTAATTTTTTCCTAATGGCCCACTGTATGTCAGTGATGGAGCTGGTAATAAAATTCTAGTTCTCTGAATCTCCAATTCAGTGCTCAGTTGAAATTGCATTCTTCATTCAGTGAAAGCTAAATGAGAAAATAAGAGTTGCACGCTGATTCCACAGGTATACTGTGCCAGACTAGCCTCACCCATTTTACTCCTTGTAACACAAGCATACTTCAAGTACTATTTAGGAAGTGATCTGTGAAGGTCATTTCATGCAATAGAGCAATGTTTGAAAGTTGTGAGTCACTCATAGCATGAAATATTAGTGAAATACATTTGTGACCCTTCCTCCCCTTAATCGTAAAATGAACACACCACTTACATAGCCTTGTCTCCTAAAACAGTTGCAGAGAACTTGGGGTGCAGCTCCATAATAGAACACTTGCCTAGCATGCCCAAGACCTGAAGTTCAGTCCCCATTGTCACAAAGAAAAGGTGGTGAGGACTTATTTAGACACACTAACAGTGACAATGATAAATACTGTCCTAAGTTCTACTGTGAACTTTTAAAGAGTTGCCTCTTGTTTGCCAAAAAATAGTCAAGATAACTAAGCATAACTATCTCTGTAGCTTCTAAAAGAACAGTGAGGATATGTTGCTATTATATCCTATTTATACAGATAAAACTTTGAACTTTTAATTCATGCAACTCAGTATCAAAATCATTTCAAACTCCACTCTTCAGAGCAACATTCCTACACTGATAATAAGACAATATTCTGAAACTGCTAAATTTCAAATCCAGTAATAAATATGAAATCAAATGTAAGAAAACAAAAACCAAAAACTTATCATCAATATTTTCTGTGTGCTCCAAAAACTCTAATAAAAACACAACACAGCATTTGTGACTTGAAGTCCATATTCTAAACACGTGTTGTTTTTCAACCTATTGAATTCCAAATCCAAAATGAGAGTAAAAATGAAAAGAGATCAATCTGGAAGGTAATGTTTGTGGTACTGCATATAGGGTTTCACTCTTTCCCATAGAAGAGTTTCATATAGCAGCATGGAAGTTATGGATTTTAGCTGGGCACCAATATCCAAAATATGATATCTTTAATCCCAGCGACTCAGGAGTCTTAGTGAGGCACTAACTTAATTAGTGAGACTATGTCTCAAAATAAAAATGAAAATACTACTAATAATAAGGGTTGGGGACGTGGCTCGGTGGTTTATCATCCCTGGGTTCAATCCACTAACAACAGCAACAACAATAAAGAAATGAAAAAGAAGTTATGAATATTAAACTTTCATGTAATATGCTTAAAGTTATAGCTGAATACTAAATGACAAAGTTGAGATTCTGAAATTTTCAGAAGAACAATGGATTCAAATGGTATTAGTGAATAAAAAGAAGGGTAAACAGCTGATTTGGGGAGAAAACAATTGTGTGTGTAAGGGTGACATGGGATAGATCTGGACTGATAACATTTTAAGTAAAGAAAATATGGGGGGAAAACAATTTAAGAAAAGAGATTCAGAAGATTTAACTGACCATGAATTCTACAGAAATCCCAAAATAATATGGTAGTAAAAATGTCCCATTAACACCTATTATTAGATGTAATATTCATAATAAAAAAGACACTCAAAAACAGAGGATAAAATAAGTTTATTTTTATATCTTGATATCTGTACAATGATGGATATAAAATGTAGCCTGGAAAAAGAGTAATCACAATAAAATGTTACTTTAACTGAAGGGTACATGTGACATCCCTTATGACATTAGCTGTGCAGAAGTTTTTATAGAAATTATTCCAAAAAGAAACATTTCAAAGTGGTTTCCTCAGAGTATTTGAGATCAAAGAGTAATTTATTATTTATTTATTTATTTATGTATTTATTTAGTATTTCAGTACTTGGAATTGAAACCAGGAGTTCTAATTCGTCTTTTTTTAAATTTATTTTGATTCATTGTACACAAATGGAGTACAACTGCTGTTTCTCTGGTTGTACACAAAGTAGAGTTACATCATTTGGGTAATCATACAAGTACGTAGGGTAGTGAGGTTTGTCTCATTCTGTTATTTTTCCTATCTCCCACCCCGTCCCCACCCCTCTTTTTCCTCTATGCAATCCATCCTTCCTCCTTATCTTGCATCCCTCCCACCCTCCACCCCTTTATGTGTGATCATCCACTTATCAGAGAAATCATTTGGGCTTTGGTTTTTTGGGATTAGATTATCTCACTTAGCATGATATTCTCCAACTCCATCCATTTATCTGCAAATGACATAATTTTATTCTTCTTTATTATTGAGTAATATTCCATTGTGTATATATACCACAGTTTCTTTATCCATTCATTTACTGAAGGACATCGAGGTTGGTTCCACCATCTAGCTATTGTGAATTGAACTCCTATAATCGTTGATGTGGCTGCATCACTGTAGTATGCCGATGTTAAGTCCTTTGGGTATAGGCCAAGGAGTGGGATAGCTGGGTCAAATGGTGGTTCCATTCCAAGTTTTCTGAGAAATCTCCACACTGCTTTCCAGAGTGGTTGCACTAATTTTCAACCCCACCAGCAATGTATGAGTGTACCTTTTTCCCCACATTCTCACTAACACCTGTTTTTGCTTGTATTCTTGATAATAGACATTCTAATTGGGGTAAGATGAAATCTTAGGGTAGTTTTGATTTGCATTTTTCTTATTACTAGAGATGTTAAACATTTTTTAATGTATCTGTTGATTGCTTGTAAATCTTCTTCTTTGAAGTGTCTGCTCATTTCCTTAGCCCATTTATTGATGGGTTATTTGTATTCTTGGGGTAAAGTTTTTTTAGTTCTTTATAGATTCCGGAGATTAGTACTCTATCTGAAGTGTGTACATGGCAAAGAGTTTCTCCCACTCTGTAGGCTCTCTCTTCACATTTCTGAGTGTTTCCTTTGCTGAGAAAAACCTTTTTTGTTTGAATCTATTCCAATTATTGGTTCTTACTTTTATTTCTTATGCTTTGGGAGTCATGGTAAGGAAATTTGGTCCTATGTCAACATGAAGAAGATTTGGACCTACTTTTTCTTCTATTAGGTACAGGGTCTCTGGTTTAATTCCTAGGTCCTTGATCCATTTTGAGTTGAGTTTTGTACAGGGTGAGAGATACAGGTTTAGTTTCATTTTGCTGAATATGGATTTCCAGTTTTCCCAGCACAATTTATTGAAGAGGCTGTCTTTTCTCCATTGTAAGTTTTTGACTAGTATGAGAAAACTGTATTTATGTGGGTTTGTCCCTATGTCCACTATTCTGTACCATTGGTCTACTTGCCTATTTTGGGGCCAATACCATGCCTTTTTTGTTACTATTGCTCTATAGCATAGCTGAAGCTCTGGTACTGTGATACCCCCTGCTTCACTCTTCTTGCTAAGGATAGCTTTAGCTATTCTGGTTCTCTTATTCTTCCAAATGAATTTCATGATTGCTTGCTCTATTTCTATGAGGTACATCATTGGGATTTTAATTGGAATTGCATTGAATTAATATAGCACTTTTGGTAGTGTGGCCATTTTGAGTATATTAATTCTGCCTATCCAAGAACATGGAAGATCTTTCCATCTTGTAAGGTTTTCTTTAATTTATTTGTTTAGTGTTCTGTAGTTGATCATTGTAGAAGTCTTTCACTTCTTTTGTTAGATTGATTCCCAAGTATTTTATTTTATTTTTTGAGGCTATTGTGAATGGGATAATTTTCCTAATTTCTCTTTCAGAGGACTCATCACTTATGAATACATTAGATTTATGAGCATTGATTTTATATCCTGATACTATACTGAATTCATTTATGAGTTCTAGAAGCTTCTGGTGGAATTTTT
Source organism: Glaucomys volans (assembly GCA_020662805.1). Taxonomy (NCBI): domain Eukaryota; kingdom Metazoa; phylum Chordata; class Mammalia; order Rodentia; family Sciuridae; genus Glaucomys; species Glaucomys volans. The sequence goes on along the minus strand of JAJEJO010001502.1, from coordinate 394,083 downwards.
AGGCTCCTCTAAACATAGAATCATGTCATCAGTAAATAGGGATAGTTTGAGTTCTTCTTTTCCTATTTGTATCCCTTTAAATTCTTTGGTCTGTCTAATTGCTCTGGTTAGAGTTTCAAGGATGATGTTGAATAGAAGTGTAAAAGAGGGCATCCCTGCCTTGTTCCAGTTTTCAGGGGGAATGCTTTCAGCTTTTCTCCATTTAGAATGATGTTGGCCATGGGCTTAGCATAGATAGCCTTTACAATTTTAAGGAATGTTCCCACTATTCCTATTTTCTCTAGTGTTTTGAGCATGAAGGGGTGCCGTATTTTATTAAAGACTTTTTCTGCATCTATTGAAATAATCATATGGTTCTTGACTTTAAGTCTGTTGATGTGGTGAATTACATTTATTGATTTTTGGATGTTGAACCAACCTTGCATTCCTGCAATGAAACCCCCTTGATCATGGTGCACTATCTTTTTAATATGTTTTTGTACACAATTTGCTAAAATTTTGTTAAGAATTTTTGCATCTATGTTCTTTAGGGATATTGGTCTGAAATTTTCTTTCCTTGATGTGTCTTTATCTGGTTTTGTATAAGGGTGATATTAGTTTCATAGAATGAATTTGGAAGGGTCCCCTCCTCCTCTATTTCATGGAATACTTTGAGGAGTATTGGAATGAGCTCTTCTTTGAAGGTTTTCTAGAACTCAGCTGAGAATCCATCTTGTCCTGGACTTTTCTTCCTTGGTAGGCATTGAGTGTCTTCTTCTATTTCATTGCTTGAAATTGATCTATTTAAATTGCGTATGTCCTCCTGGTTCAGTTTGGGATTATCATATGTCTCTAGAATTTTGTCAATGTCTTCAAGATTCTCTATTTTGTTGGAGTATGGATTTTCAAAGTAGCTTCTCATTACGTTTTATATTTCAGTGGTGTCTGTTGTGATATATCTTTTTTCTTCATGAATTTTAGTAATTTGAGTTTTCTTTCTTCTTTTCCTTAGTGTGGCTAAGGGTTTATCAATTTTATTTACTTTTTCAAAGAACCAACTTTTTGTTTTGTCAATTTTTTGAATTGTTTCTTTGGTTTCAATTTCATTGATTTTCCCTCTGATTTTAATTATTTCCTGTCTTCTGCTACATTTGATGATGATCTGTTCTTCTTTTTCTAGGGCTTTGAGCTGTAATGTGAGGTCATTTATTTGTTCACTTTTCATTGTTTTATAGACTATGCTCCATGCAATGAATTTTCTCTTAGTATTGCTTTCATAGTTTTCCAGAGGTTTTGATATGTTGTACCTTTGTTCTCATTTACTTCTAAGAATTTTTTTATTTCTCCCTAATGTCTTCTGTTATCCATCCATAATTCAATAACATATTATTTAATCTCCAGGTGTTGGAGTAATTTCTGCTTTTTCTTTTATCATTGATTTATAATTTCATTCCATTATGATCTGATAGAATACAAGGTAGTATCTCTATCTTTTTGTATTTGCTAAGAATAGCTTTGTAGCATAATATATGGTCTATTTTGGAGATGGATCCATGTGTTGCCAAGAAGAAAGTGTATTCAATTATTGATGGATGGACCATTCTATATATGTCTGTTAAGTCTAAATTAGAGATTGTGTTATTGAATTCTATGGTTTCTTTGTTCAATTTTTGTTTGGACCATCTGTCCAATGGTGAGAGATGTGTGTTAAAGTCACCTAGCATTATTGTGTTCTGGTCTCTTTTATTCCTGGAATTGAGAAGGATTTGTTTGACATACATGGATGAGCCATTGTTTGGGACATAAATATTTATGATTGTTATGTCTTGCTGATTTATACTTCCCTTAAGTAAGATGAAATGTCCTTCTTTATCTCTTCTAAATAATTTTGGCTTGAAGTCCACTTTATCTGATATGAGGATGGAAACCCCTGCTTTTTTTACTGAGTCCATGTGCATGATACGTTTTTTCCCACCCTTTCAGCTTTAGTCTGTGGGTATCTTTTTCTATGAGATGCATCTCTTCAAGGCAGCATATTGCTGGGTCTTTTTTTTAATCCTATCTGCCAATCTATGTCTTTTGATTGATGAGTTTAGGCCATTAACATTCAGTGTTATTATTTAGATATGATTTGTATTCCTGTTCATTTTGGCCTATTTTTGGTTTTTTACATGATTTTGTTTCTCCTTTATTTGGCTATTCCCTAGGGTAGTTCTTGCCTATGCTGACTTACATTGTTGTTTTTCCTTTCTTCCTCATGGAATATTTTGCTGAGAATGTTCTGAAGTGCTGACTTTCTATTTGTAAATTTTTTAGCTTTTGTTTATCATGGAAGGATTTTACTTCATTGTCAAATCTGAAGTTGAGTTTTGCTGGATATAAGATTCTTGGTTGGCATCCATTTTCTTTCAGAACTTGAAATATGTTGTTCCAGGCCTTTCTTGCTTTTAGTGTCTGGGTTGAGAAATCTGCTGATAACCATATTGGTTTCCCCCTGAATGTAATCTGATCTTTTTCCTCTTGCAGTCTTTAAATTTCTATCTTTATTTTTTCTTTTAGGTACTTTCATTATAATGTGCCTTGGTGTGGATCTGTTGTAATTTTGTACATTTGGTGTCCTGTAAGCCTCTTCCATTTGATTTTCCATTTCATTCTTCAGATTTGGGAAATTTTCTGATATTATTTCATGGAATAGATTATTCATTCCTTCGGTTTGTATCTCTGTGCCTTCTTCAATCCCAATAATTCTTAAATTTGATCTTTTCACGATATTCCACAATTCTTGTAGGTTCAGTTCGTGAATTCTTACCATCTTCTCTGGTCAGCTTTGTTTTCAAGATTACATATTTTATCTTCAATATCTGATGTTCTGTCTTCCAGTTGATCTAGTCTTTTGGTTATGCTTTCTATTGAGTTTTTAATTTGGTTTACTGTTTCCTTCATTTCAAGGATTTCTGTTTCTTTTTTTTTCAGAATCTCTATCTCTTTATTGAAATGATCTTTTGCTTCCTGCATTTGTTCTCTTAACTGTCGATTGGTGCAATCATTCATTGCCTGCATTTGATCTCTCATCTCATCGTTTGCTTCTCTGATCCTTTTAAATTTGTGCATTCTGAACTCCCTTTCTGACATTTCTTCTGCCATGCTGTCATTGGATTCTAATGATGTAGCATCTTGTGATGTTTGGGACACTTTCTTCCCTTGTTTTCTCATATTGTTCATGTATCTTCCCTTATAGCAGTGAGAATCTGAGGTATTGCAGTTTCCCCCTATAAACTTATAGTGTCCCTGCAGGTGCTCAATACCTCACCTTGAAGTGAGAGATCAATATTAGCAGCACACTATATAAATAATATGCATGCTTAACTCAAATTTTCCCCTTTTAAGATATTAACCATATTATCTTAGTAAACAGAGATGATGAGTTTGATTATTATCTACAGTTTAGCCAATAGGTTTGCAATAGGGACCACAATTTCTAATGGTGGACAAAAAGGATGTGGTGGGGTGTAGGAGATACCATTAATGAGATAAGAAGTGTGTCTTTAGAAGTACTATGTCATAGGAGTAGCGGCAGAGGAGTTAAAAGAAATTTGTTGTTAGCATGAGAAAAGGAAAAGTACCCAGGGAGACAGATTAGAAGAAAATAGGGTTAGAAAAATATTAATAAAAGAAAAGAAATGTAGTAATAATAGTAGGTATAATAGGAATAATTGTAGTATTATCACTAATAAAGTAAAAAATAATCTACAATAAAACTATACTGTATTGTTCAAACCTCCTAGTCTTCAGTAGCCTGATGCCTGAGAAGAACTTGAGAATATGGTACCCAAGGAAGGGTTCTGCCCCTCTAGGTATGGTGGCCTCCTGGTGGGGTATAATCCCTGCTAGTGGGCAGAGGTGCCCCCATATGTTGGTAGATGGTCAACCACTGCACGGACACTAGACCACAGGCTGGGGCTGGACTGGGGTGGACCTAGGCCTCTACAGACCTCCCGGGCTCAGAAGTCTCATGCAGGTGCTCTGGGTCTGCCTCCCACATGTGGAAGCCTCATGCAGGTGCTCTGGACTCACTTCCCAGGTCCAGGAATTCTACTTCTGACTATATCCCCAGCTCTTTTTTATTTTGAGGTAAGATTTCACTAAATTTCCTAGCCTAACCTCAAACTTGCTTCCTCTTGCCTCAGCCTCTAGACTAGCTGGTATCACAGGTGTGTGCCACCATGCCCAGTTTCTTTTTAATTTTCTTAAGTTTCCTAAAGCACTTCAAAAAGTTACTTTTGGAATCAATAAGTTCCTTTAAATAAATGACCATTTTTATTCAAACCTTGACTCTTGTTTTATCTACTAATATTTAATAGAATCCATCAATGACTGTCAGAACTAGGCTCAGAATATTATTGTAGAAAAACTCACTATACAAGAACCAGAACCACTCTCCATTATTATATCTGTGTACACCATATTTTTCTTCTACCTTCTCTCATCATCTATCCATTTTTTCCAACAAAAAATGTAAGTCAATTATCTTAAATCCTTCAGATCTTTCTCTGAACAATATCTAGAATATAATTTGTTATTTTTCCTTCCCTTCTTGTTTATGGGTGTTTAATTAGCTTTGGATTGGTCTGATAAGAAAAACTTAGAAGAGGAAAAGTTTACTTGGGGCTCATAGGTTCAAAGGTCTCAGTCCAACTGACACTATAGTTCTGGGCCCAGGTGAAATGCACATCCTGGAAAAAGAACCCATCAAAAGAAAGCTGCTCAACCCATGGTGAGATCTGGAAGAAGACAGAGAGAGGAAAATGGATCACAGGGAACATGAACTCTGCTGGGCATGCCCCCAGGGAACCCTTCCAGCCATGACCTATATGCCTACTATTACCACCCAGTAAGTACATTCAAACTGGGATGAACTGATCAGATTACAGCTCTCACAATTTAATAATTTCATCTCCAAACATTCCTGAATTAACACAGGAGCTTCCAGGCTTTGAGGGGGGTACACCTCACATCTAAACAATAACAATGGAATAGTCCATAATCATCGAGGCAATGGGTAAATCTTCAGAGGGTCTGATGGTTGCATTTGGAGGAAGAGAAAAGAGGCACCATTGCTGGGAAAACAATCATCTCTAGCTATCCTACACAAGAACCATGTCCCTGGCACAGGACACTCACAAATTCAATAATATGCTATAAGAGACATAGATTAGACCCATCACTATTGGCAGCTACCTCTTTAAGAGGAAAACAAATAGGGTTCAGATGTTATAGGACCCACTAATTTTTTTCTTTATTTCTAACCATATAAGGCTGTGTGTATGTGTGTGTGTGCACATGTATGCGGGGTGAGGCGGGGGCAGTTGGTGAATAAGTCCAGGTGAGGTAATCAAGATAGAACATTCAGCAACCTATGGCAACCTCAAAATTTCAGGTGTCAGAATTAGGCACTAGGATTCCACATATACATAAACCATAAAGATTATATTATGGTTTGGTTGTGAGTTATCTCCCAAAAGCTCATGTGTGAGACAATGTAAGAAGGTTCAGAGGAGACATGATTGGGTTGTGAGAGTCTAAACCTAATCAGTGAATTAATCCCTGATGGGATTAACTGAGTGATAGCTGGAGGCAGGTAAAATGTGGCTGGAGGAGGTAGAAATTGGGCCATGGCATTGGGATATATAAATATATTTGTACCTGGTGAGTGGACTCCCTCTGCTTCCTAATCACCATGATGTAAGCTGCTTCCCTCAACAATCCTTTCCCACCATGATGTTCAGCCTTACCTTCAGCCCAGAGGAATGGAACTCACCTCTTATGGACTAAGAGCTCTGAAAGTCATGAGCCCTCAAATAAACCTTCCCTCCTCTATAATTGTGCTGGTCAGATCATTTAGTCACAGCAGTGAAAAAGCTGACTAAAACCGCTTACTTCCACTTTTCTCATTGATTTAAAAGGGTTTTTTTGTTGTTGGTGGTGGGTGTTTTGTTTTGTTTTGTTTTGTTTTGTTTTGTTTTGTTTTGTTTTGTTTTGTTTTCAGAACTAGCCAGGCAGCCTAGAGGGCTTCCTGGAGATGAAGATCCAGAAAAATGTTCCAGGGTGAGCAAAGCTCTTTCATCTTCTATCTCCCTGCAGAAGGGTCCTGACTTATGGATTAAGTGAAGCCCCCCTCTGTACAGTTATTATATTTTTGTACACAAATGGTGTACAACTTTTCATTTCTATGATTGCGCACAATGTAGATTCACATGATTCATGTAATCTTACATATACATAGGATAATACTGTCTGTCTAAGTCTACTGCTTTTCCTTCTCCCAACCCCTCCATCCCATTTTCCTCTATACCATCCAAAGTTCCTCCTTTCTTCTCTCGTCTCCCCTGCCACCCTCTCCCCTGCTATCATGTACCATCATCCACTTATCAGAGAAAACATTTAGCCTTTAGTTTTGGGGGCTTGGCTTATTTCACTTAGTATGATATTCTCCAAGTCCACCCATTTACCTGCAAATGCCATAATTTTATTCTTCTTTATGGCTGAATAATATTACATTTTATATATATACCACAGTTTCTTTATCCTTTCTTCAATTGAAGGGCATCTATGTTGGTTCCACAATCTAGCTATTGTGAATTGAGCAGCTTTGAATATTGATGTGGCTGCTTCACTGTAGTATGCTGATTTTAAGACTTTTGGGTATAAATTGAGGAGTGGGATAGCTGGGTCAAATGGTGGGTCCATTCCAAGTTTTTTGAGGAACCTCCATACTGCTTGCCAGAGTAGCTGCACCAATTTGCAACTCCACCAGCAATGTACGAGTGTGTCTTTTTCCCCACATCTATGCCAACACTTATTATTGCTTGTGTTCCTGATAATAGCCATTCTAATTGGAGTTAGATGAAATCTTAGGGTGGTTTAAATTTGCATTTCTCTAATTATTAGAGATGATGAGCACTTATTCATATATTTTTTTCATTGTCTGTATATCATCTTCTGTGAACTGTCTGCCCAGTTCCTTAGCCCATTTATTTATTGGATTCTTTGTATTTTTGGTGTAAAGTTTTTTAAGTTCTTTATAAATTTTGAAGATCAGTACTCTGTCTGAAGTGTGTGTGGAAAAGATGTTTCCCACTCTATAGGCTCTCTTTTTTACTTTATGGATTGCTTCTTTTGCTGACAAAAAGCTTTTTAGTTTGAATCCATCCCATTTATTGATTCTTGCTTTTATGTCTTGTGCTCTGGAGGTCATGATAAGAAAGTCTTGTCCTAAGCCAACATGAAGAAGATTCAGGCCTACTTTGTCTTCTATTTGGTGAGGGGTCTCAGGTCTAATTCCTAGATCCTTTATCCATTTTGAGTTGGGTTTTGCACAGGGTGAGAGATAGGGGATTAATTTCATTTTACTGCATATGGATTTCCAGTTTTGCCAGCATAATTTGTTGAAGAGGCTATCTTTTCTCCTTTGTGTGTTTTTGGCACCTTTGTCTAGTATGAGATAACTGTACTTATTTGGGTTTGTCTCTGTGTCTTCTCTTCTGTACCATTGATCTACCTGTCTATTTTGGTGCCTATATCATGCCATTTTTGTTACTATTGCTCTAAGGTAGAGTTTAAGATCTGATATTGTAATACCTCCTGCTTCATTTTTCCTGTCCAGGATTGTTTTGGCTATTCTGCATCTTTTGTTCTTGCAGATGAATTTCATGATTGCTTTCTCTATTACTATGAGGAATGTCATTGGGATTTTTATTGGAATTGTGTTAAATTTATATAGCGCCTTTGGAAGTATGGCCATTTTGATTATATTAATTCTGCCTATTCAAGAACACGGGAGATCTTTCCATCTTCTAAGGTCTTCCTCAATTTCTTTCTTTAATGTTTTGTAGTTTTCATTGTAGAGGTCTTTCACCTCTTTGGTTAGATCGATTCCCAAGTATTTTTTTTTTTTTTTTTGGAGGCTATTGTGAACAGAGTTGTTTTCCTCATTTCACTCTCAGATGATTCATCATTTATGTATAAAAATATGTTTGGTTTATGTGTGTTTATTTTATATCCTGCTATTTTGCTGAATTCATTAATTAGGTCTAAAAGTTTCCTGGTGAAGTTTTTTAGGATCATGTCATCAGCAGATAGTGACAGCTTGAGTTCTTCTTTTCCTATTTGTATTCCTTTAATTTCTTTGGTCTGTCTAATTGCTCTGCCTAGTATTTCAAGCACAATGTTGAATAGAAGTGGTGATAGTGGTCATACCTGTCTTGCTCCAGTTTTTAAAGGGAATGCTTTCAATTCTTCTCCATTAAGAATGATGTTGGCAGTAGGCTTAGCATAAATAGCCTTTACAATGTTGAGGTATATTCCTACCATCCCTATTTTTTCCAGTGTTTTGAGCATGAAGGGGTGTTCTATTTTGTCAAATGTTTTCTCAGCATCTATTGAAATAATCATACGACTCTTAACCTTAAGTCTATTGATGTGATGAATTACATTTATTGATTTCTGGATGTTGAACCAACCTTGCATCCCTGGGATAAACCCCACTTGATTGTGGTGCACTATCTTCTTAATATGTTTTTGCCAGAATTTTGTTCAGGATTTTTGCATCTATATTCATCAGAGATATTGGTATATACTTTTCTTTCCTTGATGTGTCTTTGTCTGGTTTTGGTATCAGAGTGATACTAGCTTCATAGAAAGAATTTGGAAGGGTTCCCTCCTTTTCTATTTCATGAAATACTTTCAGAAATATTGGTATAAGTTCTTCTTTGAAGGTCTTGTAGAACTCAGCTGAGAATCCATCTGGTCCTGTGCTTTTCTTGGTTGGTAGGTTTTTGATGGCTTCTTCTATTTCATTACTTGAAATTGATCTGTTTAAATTGTGTATGTCCTCCTGGTTCAGTTTGGGAGGATCATATGTCTCTAGAAATTTGTCGATGTCTTTGGGATTTTCTATTTTATTGGAGTATAGATTTTCAAAGTAGCTTCTAATTATGTTTTGTATTTCAACCATGTCTGTTGTGATATTTCCTTTTTAATCATGAATTTTAGTAATTTGAGTTTTCTCTCTCCTCTTTGTTAGTGTGGCTAAGGGTTTATCTATTTTGTTTACTTTTTCAAAGAACGAAGTTGTGTCAATTTTTTGAATTGTTTCTTTTGTTTCAATTTCATTGATTTCAGCTATGATTTTAATTATTTCCTATCTTCTACTACTTTTGGTATTGTTCTGTTCTTCTTTTTCTAGGGCTTTGAGATGTAATGCTAAGTTGTTTACTTGTTTGCTTTATAATTTTTTCTTGAATGTGCTCAATGCAATGAATTTTCCTCTTAATACTGCTTTCATAGTGTCCCAGAGATTTTGATATGTTGTATCATCATTCTCATTTACCTGTAAGAATTTTTTTGTCTCCTCCCTGATGTTTTCTGTTATCCATGCTTAATTCAATAGCATATTATTTAGTCTCCAGGTATTGGAGTAGTTTCTGTTTTTTATTTTGTCACTGATTTCTAATTTCATTCCATTATGATATGATAGAATACAAGGTAATATCTCTATTTTTTTGCATTTACTAAGGGCTGCTTTGTGGGAGAACATATGTTCTCTTTTAGAGAAGGACACATGTGCTGCTGAGAAGAAAGTGTATTTGCTTGTTGATGGATGGAATAGTCTATATATGTCTGTTAAGTCTAAGTTATTGATTGTATTATTGAGTTCTGTGATTTCTTTGTTTAGTTTTTGTTTGGAAGTTCTATCCAGTGGTGGCAGTGATGTGTTAAAATCACCCAGAATTATTGTGTTGTGGTCTACTTGATTCCTGGAATTGAGAAGGATTTGTTTGATGTACTTGGATGGGTCATTGGGGCATAAATATTTATGATCGTATGTCTTCTTGATTTATGGTTCCTTTAAGCAGTATGAAATGACCTTCTTTGTCCCTTCTGACTAACTTCAGCTTGAAGTCTACTTTATCTGATATAAGGATGGAAACTCCTGAATTTTTACTGAGTCCTTTTGAGTAGATTTTTTCCCATCCTTTCACCTTTAGTCTGTGGATGTCCTTTTTTATGAGATGAGTCTCTTGAGTCTCTCAAGCATATTGTTGGATCTTTCTTTTTAATCCAATCTGCCAGTCTGTGTTTTTTGGTTGATAAGTTTAGGACATTAATGTTCAGGGTTATTATTGAGATATGGTTTTTATTCCCAGTCATTTTGGCTTATTTTTGGTTTTTAACTCGACTTGGTTTCTCCTTTGATTGGCTATTCCTTTAGGGTAGTTCTTCCTTTTGCTGACTTACATTGTTGGTTTTCATTTCTTCCTCATGGAATATTTTGCTGTGAATGTTCTGTAGTGCAGGCTTTCTAAGTGTAAATTCTTTTAACTTTTGTTTGTCACAGAAGGATTTTATTTCATCTTCAAATCTGAAGGTTAGTTTTGCTGGATATAAGATTCTTGGTTGGCAACCATGTTCTTTCAGAGCTTGAAATATGTTATTCCAGGCCCTTCTAGCTTTTAGGATCTGGGTTGAGAAATTTGCTGATAACCATATTGGTTTCCCCCTATATGTAATCTGATGCTTTTCTCTTGAAGCCTTTAGGATCCTATCTTCATTTTCTTTGTAAGGCATTTTCATTATAATGTGCCTTAGTGTCTGCTGTAATTTTGTGCATTTGGTGTTCTGTAAGCCTCTTGTTGAATTTCCATTCATTCTTCAGGTTTGGGAAATTTTCTGATATTATTTCATTGGACAGGTTGTTTATTCCTTTAGTTTGTATCTCCGTGCCTTCCTCAATCCCAATAATTCTTAAATTTGGTCTTTTCATGATAAGAGAATTAAAAGTATTTAGTGACTTATACTATAATAGTTACAGAGCAGAGAAATATTTCTAAGGAGTGGTAGATGAGCTCATATGAAAAGGAGTGGTATAGTTAATACATGTAACATATAGATGCTATCAATAGTTTAGATTAAATATATTCTGTGAACTAAATAAATGAGGAAGAATCTTAGGTGATTAATTACCCTAGACATTTCTAAAGTTCACACAAATTTTAGAATTTTTTTAATATCAAAGATGATGGCAACAACTTTTAATTTTCAGGGTTTTGGAAGTTATGAGTATGGAGTAAATTCAACTAGCTGGCAGCGTTACAGTCAAATTTTGTATTGTCAACATATGCCATATGTTGACAACATATAACGTATTGCCAAAATATACAAATAAGAGACTAAAACTTTAGAAATTGTACATGTCAAATAAGGTGGACAATTACAACTGGAGGAAAATATCATTCCTTAAACCATTACATCTTAAAGTTCAGTGCATTTTTTTCGTATACTATAAATTAGTTTAAGAACTAATAAAAAATGTACAACATATTTTATTTTACATATCCCTTAAACATTTTCTATGTCTTTTAAACATGGCCATTTCCACAAATATCATGAAACTCATTGTATGCTCCCAATATCTACTAAAGCCAACTACATTTCTGCAAGTTCTTCACATGTTTGAATACTAGAAAATTATTTCATATACATTTAAAGAGACAAATATAAAAATCTAAATAAAATATAATGTATATTAATTTATTTCTACTTTTTTCTCCTAGGCCTGTATTGGTTGAGTTCATGAAACTTCATTTTAAAATTTATGTATGTAAAATGAAAAATGAAATTGCATATATTTATGGCATCAAATATGATGTTCCTCTATATGCATATATTGTGAAATTGTTAAATCAGCTAATTATCATGTTCATTACCTCCCACTTATCTTTCTTTGTAGTATGAAGTTTTAAAATCAACTTTCTAAACAACTATCAGGTATACTATACATGAATATATATTGACTCTATTACATAATAGATCTCCATAATTTTCCTATCTAAAATAATTTTCTAGTTATTTAAACAATGTCTTATCAATAATAAGAAGTACTGAAAGACCAATTCTGTTTATTTCCTACCAGTTCACCAAAATTTTTAATCGAGTTATATGTTCATCACAGAACAATAATTAATCTTTAGTAGGGACTCTTAGAAATGATGTAGTAGTGATAGACAACTGGGTTAAAGAATCTAAATTTTCATCAAATTTTAAAATGCAACGACCTTACCTTGAGTTTTATAAACCACACAGGACTCCCAGTTAGTAAATATTCCCAGGAATTGCCCCAGAAGACGAAAATCTCAATTACAATTTGAATGTGCTCTCTCTGGGTCCTAATCTACCTTAAGATGAACAATATAAATAAGAACATTCTTTAACCTTTTATTTAATCATTTAATCTAAGATTTTTTACTTTCTTAACACAAACTCAAAAAAATTATTCACGGTAGAATAGCTTTAAGGGTAAATACATGGATTCTGAAGTCTAATTGATCAGCTTTACTACATGTAATTGTGCCACTTGGTCAAGGTGATTGTCTTCTCTGTGACCTGGTTTTCTTAGTTAAAATGTGAACAACAATATCATGTATCTCATGGAACTATTTTGAGAATTAAATAAATTAGTATATATTTGAACATTTCCTGATACACAGTGGATGATATATTTTTGTTTGCTGTAAGACTTACCATCTTACCCTTTAAGTAACTTATCTGAAAAAAGGAAATCAGGAAGTACAGATATCTTTATAAATTTCAATATCTTTCCTTTATGAAAATCTTCTCAACAAGAATATAATTAGTAATATTGTAACAAAATATAAAGTTAAATTCAGATAGTATTATCTTTTTCTTTTAGTATTTTAAATAACAATTCTGCTCATTCTAATGAAAAGGGAATATGTTTCCAGAATTGCTTGAAAATCATTTATCTGCCTCCCCAATAGAAAACATTTAAAAATTATAGCTTATGAAAATTGTATATAAGTAAAGGAAAAGTAGCTTTCTTTTGTTAATGATGTGGAGTTCAATTATAATGGGTCAATGATAGTCCATAGAATACTGCTACATGTATCAATACAAGAACAGAGTTTTGATGTGCATACTAAAACTGGTAAGGCTTGGGAGTTAGAGATGTTGGTGGAAAAGAGAAATAGCAAGGTGAAAGTAAGGAGTGTAAATAACCCAAGATAATAATCTTAGAGTCCTTTCTGGAAAGCAATAAGGGAATAAGAAGAGTATCATTGCAAGGATATTATTTTATTGTCCACAAAGCACGTTGGAAGAAACTACTTAAAGTCTAATCATCTTTGTATGAATTGTAAGACACTTCGAGTGGTTGTCTCCAAACTCTAGAGTGTGAAACATCCATTTCTTACGTCTTCTATCAAAAGTTGTCTGATTTTCCTTGAAACGTTTACTTTCTATCACAATATATTGTCTATGTTGTTTTGGTGGGCCTGAACAGAGTTCATCCTGTCAATTCAGTTTATTCCCAAGACCATCATACCTAATTTAAGACTGATTCATAACCTTGTTCAGTTCCCAGGCTGCAGAGAAGTAGACTTTTTCTTCCTTTGGATGAATTAATGAGATTTGATGAGGTTCACCATCAAAGAAGATCTAGAACCACTGTGTAGAATTGAAAAAGACCACCAATATCATGGAAAGCAGAGCAAAAAGACAGGATAAAAAATTTGATATCTGATGGTTTTTATTCACCACGCCAAGTCCCAAATGTGCTTTTTATCTACACAGCCGAGTTACAAAAGTAAAAAAAAAAAAATTATTTTGTGGTTTATCATTATACCAGTTATGTTGTGTTTTCTCTTCTTTTTCAACTAATGTATGCTTCACTGATTTAAATGGCAAATTGGCATCCATATCATGTGCTTGCAACACTTGACTTGCAAGTCTTCAGACATATAGGAGTGTGGCTCATTGTGAACCATACACCCTAGTGAAGTATGTCACAAATTTTCAAACTTCATCTTTTAACTCCATCAGAATCTCTGTGAGGTTGAAGGTCAAATAAAATTTGTTTTAATCAGCTTTTCGCTGCTATGATCAAAAGATCTGACAGGAACAATTTTAGGAGAGGAAAGTTTTTTGAAAGAGGAAAAGTTATTTGGAGCTCACAGTTCCATAGATGACCAACTTCATTCCTCAGGGCAAAAGGTGAGACAGAAAAACAAGGCAAAAGGGTATGGAGGAAGAAAGCAGCTAAGGCCATGACCACCAAGAAGCAGAGAATATATACCCTAAAGGCACACCTCCAATGACCGCCTTCTCTGACCACGCCCTATCAGCCTATTACCACCCAATGCATCCCTATCATTAATATACTGATTAAGTTGAAACTCTCATAACCCAATCATTTCACCTTGAAACTTTCCTGCATTATTTCATATGTGAGCTTTGGTGGGGGATACCTCATATCTATACCATAACAGAGTTGAAGTAATGAATAAAGGGATAGAAAGAACTATGAAGCATGATTGGGAAAATTTCTTTCAGTTATTTACAGGTGTCTAGGTTCTATGCTAATAATCTCAATAAAACATATAATAGCTTCATATACTAATTTAACCATACTACCCTATAGATTGTGTGTGTGTATGTGTGTGTGTGTGTGTGTGTGTTACTATTGTGCCAAAACAAAGGATTAGAAATCGCCTGTGACCCAATGCTCCTGCATAGATCTTAGCCAGACGTAGTCATATCATCTTTTCTTTCTTATCCCTTGAAATAGTAATCACTTTTGTTTTCCAGAATGATAGGAAAACTGATGTCAGTAGCAAAATATCCATCTTTTTGGCCATGGTAGGTCCATTAGCTCATGAGATAACCTTTTCCAAAGGACTCATATTCATATCTTAAAAAAATAAGTTTGAAGTTCATTATTTAACATTTTAAATAATTCTTTAAAATTTAGGATACCAAAATATGATTTCCAAAATATGCCAAATTGTTTCTTGTAGTAGCTAGTGTAAAAGCTTCAGCGAATTCACACAATTTTTCCTACTTATGATTTAGTATCTTGACCAAAATATGTTGGACCACCTCATCACATTCAGAGTGATGTTTATAAAACCATAATAAAAAACAATTTTTGAGTCTTCTAAAAACTTTTAGTGTTCTGAAATATTATAAATAGCAAAAGTAGAAAATTATAGTCAACATCTATTTTACATTCTTTGATACCACTCTAACTTTTATCTGTAGGACTTTCCACAATTTAAAGTAGTATATGTGAGAAGTGTTTTGTATTTATAGCTATTGATGTTTTTGATTTATAATTATTTGTTCTTCTAGTCTGTAAAATAGGTCAGGGGCAAACCTATCAGATGGACAGTGAACACATAATATTTATTTGGTGAATGTACAATTTAATAAATAAACAAATTATAAATGAATGAATAAATGAGCAAGGGTGACCATAAATTCCCTATTGATCTAGCAATAAAAGCAAATGCTGGTAGGACATCAGAGTACACTCATAACCTTATTTATACTCTTTTTTTATTAGGCAAATAAGTATAGTTGATAGTACTTACTTTATCAAGCAGAAAGACTAACTCGCAAAATGCCATAGGAGAGTATGGAGCTGAAGCTTCAAATCTCAGTTCTTGGGTTCTGATGAAAGAAAATTTAACATCAGGTACCAAAAAACATGCAAGAGAACTTTATTACAAGTGAAAGTAAAGGAAGGCTCAAGCAAAACACTGTCAAACCAGAGTGGGTCATCTCTCCAAGCAGAGAATGGCAACACTGGATGGTCTTCTCCAGAACTGTCATGGTGACCATCCTATTCACTGGGGGTTCATGTACATGTCAGTCTTATCTTAATGTGGGTGCTGGGATTAATGACTGGGAAGACTTCATCGTAGTGCACCTGCTGAAATACTTTGAAAAATCCATGACCATAAATCCTAACTTGACAATCACCTCAGTAGACCCTGCCAGGAATTAGCCTCAATGATCCTTCCTTTTTAGATGTATTTCTTAATTGAGTTCTTTTGTATCTACATGTTTATTCTCGGGGTTAGTACGCCTGTTGTTCTACAAGCTATTTGATAGTTCATTAAAGGTAATTTCAAAGAAATCACATGACCTTTCTAGGTTTTGGCCTCCCATTTTCCTGCTAATATCCAACACAAATTGCTACACAGAGTGGCTCCTCTGAGAGTTCATCAGGCTACACCAATTAATGGGCTAGACAACTGTACTAAAACAAGCAAACAGAAAAGGGGGGGAAAAGCCCTATCTCAGTTATACCTACTACTGAGCATTCCCAGGACTTGGCTTTTCAATGTGATTTCTAGCAAAGTCCTACCAAAGAAACAATATGAAGTAGAAAGAGATAATACATAAGGAAGACTTGAGTATTGAAAACTATTGCAATAGGGAGGAAGGATTGTTTCCACTGAAACAAAAGGCAATTGAGTTTTGAAGTTCTGAGTGAGGAAGAGGAAAAGTAGTGGAGGATATTAAGGGGTAGATTGTTTCAGTGATTATCTGGTTGATTGGTTGGTTTTTAAATCAGGCTTCCACTTCCACTGAAACTGAGAGGTAATAGCTGACTTTCTAATTGATTACATAAGAAAGGATGTCTCCAGGCTCTTGAGCAAGGTATTTCCTGGGTTATAATACTGTCCAGAGGCTGGGAGACTAGTACCATGAAAAAGGGACAAAGAAAACATTGACAATTGAACATCTGCAGTGTAGGTTTTCTAAGAAAAAAGAGAGGAGCCTTTAGTTGGGGCTGAGGGGAATAGTAAGGCCATCATAGATATTTCCTAGCAAACCTTGATTAGTTGGTCACTTACTGGATGTTAGGTACGACAGAGAGCTTCATGAAAATTATCTATACTTGAAGTTTGGGATATTCTTATTCAGCAAATTCTCATATAAATTCATGACTTTGTTGCTCTTTTCAAATTTACCAAAAATGTGATATATTTTTTCTTGGAAGGATATCTATTTCAAAGAATGAGAATTATTTTTGTTTCTGTGAAACAGTTTTTATAGAAGTTCATGTTTTTGGAGTTTTGTTGAGTTGTTCTAAAATTAAACTTCCTTACGTGGTAAAAGGTTTTAAACATCACTAAGGAAATTGTTCAAAGAATGAATCTCTGCTCCATAATGCTTCTGACATGTGATAAGTCTTTTTAAACCAGTAAAGGGCTTTAATTTATAGCCACACATTCTATTTTCTCATCTTAAACTTCATTTTAGACACTGAGCAAAATCAGACTAGAGATCTACTTCTTTTGAAATCTTGAATTACAAGAATATGGCCACATAGTCAAATTTGAATATTTAAACTCCAGTGATAAGGAAATGGTCATTTAAATATGACTTAAAATAGGAGATCTGCTAAAAGCAGTACTGTTGCTATAATAAAAAGTGAATTTTATAAGTTTCCAAGTTAAAATGACTCATTGCTTAATATAATAATTCACTCTATTGTTCATTTCCTATATTTTTGGTTCTCAGGAAGGTTCTGGGCCCATATGGTGAAGGAATTAGATTCTAGAAACTCACTGAACCAAACCCAGTACTAGAGACAGAAAGGAAAACCCTTTTCCAAGGTCACTGGCCAACTCTTTGTCTGCTTGAGCCAAAAGAGTGAATATGAAAAAGAGTCTGAATATTTTTTATGAAGAACCAAATAATAAATTCTTGCAGTCACAATGAGGTCAACAATCTTCAGTGTTTATCATTTTAAACGAAAGGCCTTCACATCAGCAGCAGCTTAAGACTGCATTAATTTTCTTTAGAGAGTAAAAGAATGAGCTGACAATTCCAGAAGAAGTTTTTTTTTTCCGCCCTATTCCAGGAATTCTACTCTATGAGGTGTGTCTGTGTGTCTGTGTGTCTGTGTGTGTGTGTGTGTGAGCGCATGCGTGTAACAGTTTGAGAAACCATCCAGAGGAAATAAAATTAGATAAAGGTCATAACTGAAATTTATTATATTAAGAATTGAGAGACAAACATTAAGTGACTGTTCACATAAATAGGTGTTTGGAGGTAAGAGTGTAGCTAAATGGTGAACCCACTTAAACCCATAGTCTTAGAAAAAGAAGTAATGTGTTGAAAGTCACAACTCAGAAAGTTTGTTTTAAAAGTTATGTATTTAAGCAGGGGTATAGTTTAGTGGTAGAATGATTGTTTAGCATCCATGAGGCTCTGAGTTCTGTATATCCAGCACCACAGAAAAGAAACAATTAAATTGTTTTCATTAGCTCTTTCAAAAATACATTCACTATTTCTTATGTATCCTGACATTGAAATAGATGTTTGATAAATAGAATGTTCTCTGAGGAAGTAATATTTAACAAATAGACCCACACATGCATGATCACTCCAACAAAGTGGAAACTCAATTCCTGCTCTTATATGTCACATGGGTTTGTCAGCAGAACATCAACCCCCATGTCATTTTCCATAAGTAAACTGAGAGAAGCTCTGCTACCTTTAATATGAATACTCTAAGATCACACCAAAGGTTGTCCCTATTCTAGGTAGCTGCAATGATTTATAAAACAAGGAAGGAGTTCCAGGGACATTTAATGGACCCAATTCAGAATTGACCCAATCTCCTCTACTTATATCTTCTGTCTCTGAAGATGTCATCTTCTGCCTCTGAAGGCCAAAAAATGGGACATCAACAACTAATGTAAGCATTTCTGTAAATCATAATACTTTGTCCCTGATCCAGAACCCTGATGCTTGATGTCTAGATAACATAAATAAATATAGGTTTAAAACATATCAAATTAATCAAAGGCAATACTTTCAAAGAATATGCATCAGAATTGGATGGAAAAATTATCTGAGAAGAATAAAAACATGACAGCAGCATACACCTCTAAAATAGCATCCACAGAAATGAAGCTTAGAATAAATTGAGACTTGTGAAAAATAAGAGAAAGGGTATGAAGGGATTCATAACTATTCTTTAAGCAAGCAGATGAACAATAAAAGGAAGAGAGTGTGACATTAAGACAGAGAGTAGTCTGTACGGAAAAAAAAAATTCACTAAAATCATAGTAAAGCAAATTAATTTACTGCTTGACTAAGGCAACAAGTCAGATGTAATGCAATTTATTCAGGCAAGATATTTTGACCACTATTTATAAACCCTTAGTAGATTTTTAAAAAGTGCTAAAATTATAGAGTAGTTGGGTAGATTTGTGCCAGGTTCTAAAGTTTTGTATTGCTTTAATGACTAAGAATACCTTGCAGATGAGAAGAATATTCACCACTGGTCTGCCACAAGATTTGATCTTTCTCCTTTTATTCAGATTGAAAATGCATGTATCTATTTGAACAAAATTATGATTCAAAACTATCTCATCCATGTGTGCCAAAAATATAATTGAATATAACAAGTAAGTTTCATTTGGATTCAGAAGACTAGTTACAATATAGAGGAATGCCAAATTATCAGTAGTTTACATGGACCTAGTATTTGAAATTGGAACTCAATATTTGTCATGAGCGCTGGACTCCTAAGTTGAAACACAGAATTAGGTGTTGGTCTCAGCACTATCACTCAATAGCTGAGAAATATAAAGGAAACCTTAAAGCTTTCTAAGTCTGTGTCTTCCTCAGTGTATGTATGAAATTCAGGAGAATTTCACAACTGTGTTCAGCTATTGCCATTCTAGGTTTACAACATTGTATTTGGTTCTATATATCAGAAATCTCTCTGGGAGAGATACTAACTAACAGGAGAGGATCCTGAAAACAACTACAATGTGACAAAATCCAAAAGCTAAGTAATGGACCTATGTGAGAACTAAAGGCTTATTGCCTAAAATGCAGAGTACCAGGCTGTATACATCACCTACATAATACAATGTTGACTGAAAAGGGAAAGCACATTAGGTAAGTAAGTCAAATTTAAATAGTGCATATTACTTGATAGTATTAATTGATAGAAAAATAGTATAAGTGTTACAAACATTAAAATCTGTTATTTTAATTGCGAAGTTACTTGAATTAATTTTAAAAATTGTAAGTGTTGCTTTGTCACCTAGTTTTGCTACAAAAGAAAATGCTAAGACCAGAAAGTAGAGGTTAGTATCACAGAGGCATAATTTGCAATAACAAAAGAAAACATTTTCAACTTGAAAAGAATTCCCTTAGAAAATAAGGAGTGCCAAGTCCCTGGAAGTGCTCAAGCTAAGGCTGGAAAACCATCTCACTGGAGGAGGGATTCCTGTAAGATAACCTCCAAGACCTTTTCCAGATAATTCATTATTTTATTAAATAATGCAAGTCCATGTGGAAAAAAGGTCAGGAGTACAGAAATATCCAAATATTATGAAAAACATCTTGTAAAATTTGCAAAGGATAATGTTAGAGTAGAATCTGGAAATCATGCCTCTGGGAAGATTTTCAGGAATGCAAGAATCAATGGATGCTAGATGAATTTTGCAAGAAAGTCATTGGAGCTTGAAAACTAAAAACCATTTGAAAAGAAAGTAAAATTCCAACTTTAGTGCTTTCCCAGCCTAACTGCAGATTAGCAGGTCAAAATTTTCAAATCACCAAATATGTATGATCTTTTAATATTTTACTATCACACAATACACATAAATGAAACAGATTGTAAACATCTGTTGATACATAGGTTCACAAATAAATCGGAGTTCCTCAGAAACAAAGAGTTTTTTAGGTTTTAAAATGTAGTATCATTCAGAATCATTTCGACAGTTAAATAAAACCTAAGTTAAGTAGAATTTTCTCACTGTTCAGCTAAGTCGCATTTATTTACTATTAGTTTATTTTCTCTCAATAGCCTTTTCTTAGCTGTTTCTTTTCTTTTTTTAATATTTCATCTCATTTGAGATGACAGAGATTTCCACTGGGACAAGGTGAACTGTCGCTTCTGTTTCTGGTTTACAAGTTCAGTGACTGCCATTCAGCCATTCAGTTAATATTTACTAGTCACCTGGAATAACCATGTATGGTGTCAAGATATCACCTTATTCTTTACTTTTATTATGGTGAGCTACTACTAAAGGTAACTAATTAGAATACTGGGAAAAGACATTAGGTGCTATGATAAGACGTGTTCAGAACATCAAGGGTGTACATCACAGTATGTACAGCACCTTTTCTTTATCCATTCATCCATTGAGGGACATGTAGGTTGATTAGTAATTTGGTTATCATGACTGGTGCTACGGTGAATTTATGTGTGCAGATATCTCTTTGATCTACTAATTTCAGATCCTTCAGGAACATACCTAGAATCATAACTGTTGGATTTTATATTAGTTCTATTTTTTTTTTTCTTTTTTGAGTGATAAAAACTTTCATCAGTTCTTTGAACTGTTTTACTAAACGGTCTTATTAATTTGCATTCTCAACAGCACTGAACAAAGGCTTCTTTTTATCCCCACCATCAACATTGTTTTCTTCTATCAGGTATTAGATGATATTCCCCTGTGGTTTTAATTAGCATCTCCTTAATGTTGGTTATATTGAGCATTTCTTTGTGTACTGCCATTTGTATGCCTTCTTTGAAGAAATATTTCTTTAGATTCTGTGATTATTTCATGGTTAGGATTTTTGTATCGTTGCTATTGAATTGTTTGAATTTCTTTCATATTTTGGACATTAATCAAGTGTAGGGCTTTCAAATATTTTCTCTTACTATAGGTTGGCTCTTACTTCTGTTAATTTTTTACTTTGTTGTGAAGAAACACTTTTCATTTTAATGTCTAATTTTTCTGTTTCACTTTTGTTGTCTGTTTTCAGGATGAAACATAAAAATCTTTGCCTAGACCAATGTCACATAATTTCTCCCTCATAGTTTTTTTCTAGAAGTATTACAGTGTCAGGTTTTATGCTACTCCTCAATCCTTTTTGAGTTGATTTTTGTGGAAGGGTCTAATTTCATTATTTTGCATATGGACAGGCAGTTTTTTCTTTTCAATATCATTTATTGAAGGAACTGTCCTATTCCCATTGCTTATTCTTGGCATTACCTATGCAGATCACAACTTATCTTTTTGTTCTGGTCAGGATTTCCAGAACTATGTTGAATATTAAGAGCCAAAGGAGGCACTGTTATCTTGTTCTGGATATAAAAGTAAAGGGTTCCACTTTTTACCATTGAGTATAATATTTTCTGTGGACTTATCATGAATGACCTTCACTGTGTTGAAGCACATCTCTCCTATGCCAGAACTGATGAAAGTTTTTATCACGAAAGTATATCTAATGATTATTAAAAATGCTTTATCTGGGCTGGGTGCCACCCTGGTGGCACATGCCTGTAATCCCGGTGGCTCAGGAGGCTGAGACGGGAGGATTCTGAGTTCAAAGCCAGTCTCAGCAACTGATCAAGGCCCTAAGCAACTCGATGAGACTCTATCTCTAAATAAAATATAAAAAAGGGGCTGAGGTTGTGGCTTAGTGGTTAGTACCTCTGGGTTCAATCCCCGGTACCAAAAAAATAACTTTTTGTGTACCTAATTAGATGATCAAATAATTTTTGTCCTTGATTATTTTAATATGGTATCATGCTTATTGATTTGCAAATGTTGAACCATTCTGGTACCCCAGGAATAACTTTCACTAGATCCTGGTTGTCTTATAACATGTTGTTAAAGTAAGTATCTAGTATTTTCTTCAGGGGTTTTGCATCTATATTCATCATAGATAATTGCCTATAGTTTTATTTTCTTGTGATATCCTTGTCTGGCTTTGGTATCTGGGTAATTCTGGCTTTATGAAATGAGTTCAGAAATATTCCTTCCTTTGAATTTTTGGAAAAGTTTGTGTAGAACTGTTATTATTTCCTCTTTAAATGTTTGGTGAGGTTCAGCAGAGAAATTATCAGATACCAGTCTTTTATTTATTAATTTTTTTTATGAGAGGCTTCTTTTTACTGATCAATCTTCTCTTTCATTATTGATCTATTTCTGATATGATTTACTTGTGTGCTTTCTTCATTCCTCTTCAAATAATCATTTTGGTCCACAATGGGAAGCAAGGAGCTAACTCCATTGATGGGGGAAGGAAGCTTAGTGAAGATTTCTAATGTGAAGGAGATGAAGTTCAGAGGTATGGAAGACATGAACTCAGTGTATCACATAGTAATTGAAAGTCACACACACAACACAGGCCCGGAAATAACTCTATGTGTTACAGTGCTCAAATAGTCATTTTCTTATTAAGAAACATGCTCTTTACCAGCCACAGGAAAAGCTCTTTACTACTTTTGCCTGCTGGAATGTAGGATACACATTTCACTGGTCTCTGTTCCTGAAATCTGTGGTATGAAACTTGGAAAGTGAAAAGGTCATTAGATGTAGCTGGTCTAAAATAATACTTCATGAATCAATTTCAATTGTCAAGTAAAGCATTGACTTGGGATCTAAAAACCTGTAATTCACTGGAATAAATTAATTTACATCTTTTAAAATGTTAAATTTATTCTGCAGCATTTAGGAAAATATGCATTCTCCATGAAAATAAGACTATGTTTTAAGAGAAAAGTATTATTTTAAGCCTGACATTAAATTTGAAAGGGAATTTTTATATAATTGGATAAATTTGATATATTTATCAATAATTATACCTCTTTTCTCATCTGCATCTAGGATGAGATTTCTGAACTGCCAAGCAAAATTTTCAGAAAAAAAAATTGTTGAAACCTTATAATTGGCTAATCTAAACAATGAAAGATTCCTATATGCTTCCCTAGTTCTTGAACATGTATTCCTGCATAGCTATGATTAGAACTGTTCTTCTCTACCTTGTGATTGATGAAATCAAGACTTGTTTTAAAATTCTGAAGTAAGAGAATTGTGTGTAAACAAACCATATTTTTATCTAGGGATCATTAATGGCATTCATGCACAGATCTTCTTCTCATATATAATCCCTTATACTTTTTTCTTGAACTTATGTGATGTGTGTCTGTGAGATACGGTACTGAGGACAGCCATTGAGAAGCCTTGGAATAGCTCTGATAGGGACCAGAGTATTCATTTAAACCAGCTAAAATGCAAGATTCTTCCTCTACCAACAGATCTTCGGCTAACTGTATGACTTTTTCTAATATTTGTAGGTAAATATTAGAGTTCCAATGGAAAAAATTTGTCATACAGATTTGAGACAAGAAAGATATATTCCCTTTGACACTTGGAGTACTTGGCTAAAACTCAACATGTTTATAGGCTATGCCTCATACAAAAAGAACAAATGGCAAGGAGCAGTTTAATATCTCCCAGTACAAGTTCAGGTTTCAGCTGTCAGAATTTACCTATGGATGCACAAATGAATTCTGATTTCTGAGCATAACCATGGGAATGTGTGTGTGTATACATTTATGTTTATACACACATATGTATATATTTGTATGCAATTCTTTTTATTTTTCCTGGTTTATTTCTGTATGTTTATATGTTTGTAGAATATTTATTCTTCTCTACTCTGGGGAAGGATATTTGCTGTCAATCATGCCTAGCTGCTAGAATCATCTGGAAGCCTCCCGAAATTCTGATGTCTGAGATCTACATCTAGAGATTCTCATCATATTAAATTAGAACTGTGATATATTTTGGTTTTACAGATATTTCTACTATGCACTTGAGGTTAGGAACCATTTGGCCATTGTGCAAATCCAAATCTAATTCCATAGCAATTCCTATTTCTTAAATTTTGACCTTTGTCTTAGTGATGTTTGAGATTGAGTTCATGCTTAGCTGACTACCACCTCAGTTGGACCTTATTAGTCTCTAAAGCTCAGATTACTTCTTTATGTTAAATATAGAAAATAATAATAGCTATCTCATGGGACAGTTGGGAAGATTAAATGAGATTCTACAATGTGGAATTATTAACTAAGGGCCGGACATAGAGTAATTCCTGAATTCAGACACTCTTATCCATTGCTATGGCTGTTATTGTACTTTTCCCAATATTAACCATGCTATTCAGATACTTCCAATAGAGATAATCATGGTTGATGTCCTTTTGCATACTCCTCCTCCTGGATTCTTTCCCAAGTCCACAAGATGACTTTATTTCTTATCAAACTCCTTTCTACAAATATTTTGAATAATACTCCTAGGCTTTGGCTGCTTACTGAAATGTAAGCCAGGTAAAAATGTAGCAATCATTTTCTACTTTGGACTATGTATTTTTAGTATACTTGTCCATATTAGACTGAAATTTTGAAGTGAGGATCCAAATCCAATACTCAATGCTTCTATCATATCTAGATCAATTTCTTTGCACAGAATAAGCACTCATGACAAGTGAGTAAATAAATTAAAAGTTAATTGTGAATATAATAACCCACACAGATTACATTTTCTTTTGCTGAGTTTTAGTTTTAAGAAAGGGAACCCAGAACAAAAGAAATCAATACCTCCCATCACATCGTATTGTGATATTATTTGTTTCTTGTCATCTGAAACTTTGGTGGTGGTATAAGCTCTTTTTACTCCCTTTGCCCCAGGAGAAATTCTCTCACTGAGAAAATTCTAAGCAAAAATGTGGAGCAAGACAGCATGAATTTATAAATAAATACTTGGGAAACAAGTTCTCTTTTGAGCTTTACAATCACATGGATATTTTCCACTTTCCAGGCAATTCTATCCTGCATCTCACAAGTCAGTGTATCCATGCATGCATGGTGCTTTGTCCTTTCCTTGCTTCAAGTGTGTGTGTGTGTGTGTGTTAGTATCTCCTAAATTAGATTATAACTGCCTTAAGGGAAGGACCAAAATTTTCTCTTCTTATATCACCCATGTTACTTAGCCAAGGTATGGACATGTGTAGAATACTGATTAATAAATATTTGTTGAATGCTTTATTCCCAAGCAAAAAAAAAAAGGTGCATATTGTTGTTATTATCTTTTCCATTTCCACTTCAGTTTTGTGCTACAGGGAAGCCCAAGAAATCCCCTTCCTTAGGGAAATCTTGTGGCAGGCTAAAGCCTTACTTGCATGGGGCAGCGTGGGTTATGAGGTCTGCGTGGAGGAAAGGGGATGCTCAGTCTGGCCCCCAATGCCTTCCAGTTCTGTGTCTCAGAGACCTCAGCAAAGGAGTAAACAGGGTCTTAATGTATTCTCCAGATGATACTAAAATGGGAAATGTTGGAATAATAAAATGGGCCCTAGCTAGGAAAATAAAATAAGGTTCAACTTGGAAAAAAGAACTAACACATCTACGGGAAAAGTAATTCAAAACACAGATTCGGTAAGAGGGACAAACTTGGATAGCAGCAAATACTGCAGGCCATCCTCACAGTCCTGAGACTGGATGGACATTTCAGTGTCCTTACTCCCCTTTCTCTCCCTCATCCATGAAAGGGTGACACTTTTTTATGGTTCTCATGACATCTCAGGCTGAAATTCTCATATTCCAAGTTCAGGAATTTGAGATTGCATCTAAGTTCACGTGTTATAAGATGAAAATGTAAATAAGGAAATTGACAAAGGGAACTTTTAGGTATTTATTCAGAATTATAGTTTCTCAGAACAGAACAAGAACAGCTAATCAGAACAGAAATCATGTGGCAAAACACACTTTACAAGATAAAAAATGAATATTCACACCCTAGCACGCAATCAATCATGTTTATTTTAGGGTCACACACATGTACCCTTACTTTAGAAAGAGATGAATTTAGGATGTTCTTTAATGGTTCCAAATGTTTTACCACCTTTATTTCTTGTCTCCACACTCTATCTTATTTAAAGCATCACTATTGGCCCATTCATGACCGTCTGCTCCAGAATATCTGATAGCCACAACACTTTCACTTCTACCTTGGAAGTAGGAGAGAATTCACATTTCTATTAGCTCTGAGCTATGGTGGCCTTAGTAATAATAAAGACATTCTGTAATATAAAAGTTTTAGTGTAACTTCATAATCTTCGAAATTTTATTATAAATTTAAAGTCTATTTGGCCTATAAAATTTTTTATCATTTCAGCTCATTTTTACTGGATCTGCCTATCCTAGTTTCCATCCATATCAGTAATTTAAAAGAACACAAGAACTTCTCTGTCCCAAGTAGATCTGGAATCTCAAATAAATTCAGATTAGCATGAAAACCAGACAAAAAGGAAAAACAGACTAAATACATCATGATTTTCATCATTACATTGTTGCTCAATTCTCATATGCTCCACCCTGATTTCTTTTAGGCCAAGGATGTGAAGCTGCAATTATTTTTAATGTTTCTAAGAAAAATTAATTTTCCCTCTTTAATTTAAAAAGCAAGAACCCTGAAATTTTCTAGGTCTGAGTAAGTTTCAGACAAAACAACAAATGCATATTTTTATTCCTTTAAGTAAATTTGGACTGGAATTTATTTTCCAATTGAAAGGCTATCTTAGACTTCCATTTCTGACCAAAAGGAAGTATCAGACTGGATTGAGCTTTTTGTTTGAATCAACCAAAAATGAAAAAATACGGAAGAAAGAATTTATTTGGTATATGCCAGGTAATAAAAATTACTGATACCTGAGATATGGAAAACAAGTGAAACTTATAAATTGTCCCTTGCATTTTAATATAGAAGACTTTTTAGGTTGCAATTCAAGAAGAAAGACCCCAGGAAGAACCTACCAAACTTCTTAAGATGAAAAGACAGAAATTATGTGGAGAACAAGGCAGTTAGAATTTTCAGAAGACAGTTCTAGACAGGAGAGAGATTCACAGAGAGAGAACTGTGGAACTCAAGAGGTTCCATCTGAAGCATTCATTGGGTCTGATCAGCAAATCCGTACAAGGAAACTATCCAAGCTAGCAGAAAAAACACATAAAAAGATAAAAACATCAAGGCTCAGCACTCATATAGAAGTAGAATAATACATATCTATTCTCAGCAGACAGACTGATGGTGGTGAATAATTAGCCATAGATTGATAGCTCCTGTGGAGCTGCCTAACAAATTTTAAAAGCCAAAACAAAATGTCAAACTGTTTTGTTTTTACTTGATTTCATTTTAGAACTAAGCTCAAGAACATTTGCAACAATACAAAAATATTCAGCACCAAAGATAAAATTCACAATCATTTCTAAGTTTACTACAAAGCAACAAAATGTAACCCATAATCAGGGCTAAATAATCAAAACCTATCCAGAAATGACACAGATGTTCAATAATAGATGAAGAATATTGAACAGGCATTATACACATATTGTACATGTTTTAAAATTTGAAGAGATATGAATTCTTTTTTTCTTTTTTTTTTTTGGTACTAGGGGTTGAACCCAGGGGCACTCCACCACTAAGCCACATCCCCAGCCCTATTTTGCATTTTACTTAGAGACAGGGTCTCACTGAGTTGTTAGGGCCTCCCTAAGTTGCTGAGGCTGACTTTGAACTCAAGATCTTCCTGTTCAGCCTCCCAAGTGCTGGGATTACAGGCATGGGCCACTGCACCCAGCTGGAAATTATTTTTAAAATTAAACTTCTTGACATGAAAACTGCAATATGTTAGATGAAAAAAGGTACTGGGTGGGATTAGTAGCAGATTAGGCAGTGGATATTGGAAAAGAAAAGATTAGTGGACATAGCAGAACAGCAATAGGAACTATCCAGAATGAAATCCAAAGAGATGGAGAAGAGAGCATCAGGGAGTTGTGGATGAAATTCACATGGCTTCATACACTTGGAATTTGAGCCCTGGAAGAATGAAAGAGGGAAAAACAAAAATTTGAAATTCAATTTACAAAAACTTTTCAAACTTGAAAAATACAAAAATCAACAAATTCAAGTTCAGCGAACACAAGAAACATAAAGAAAACCACATCAAAAACTGAAATTAAATTCCTTAAAATCAGTGAGAAGGAAAAATCTTAAATTCACTGTAGAGAATAAAATAAAGATGAAAACATACTTCTTGTTTTAAAACATGAAGTTGAGAAGATGGTGAAGTAATCCATGTTTGAAGCCATGAAAGACAAAAACTGTCACACCCAAATCAGTGGGAAATCAATGAAATTTTTTCCATAAAGAAAAACAAAGTAGAAACTAAATAAAATGTAAATCTAATTCTATGATCAAATCAGTAAAATTATTGAACCCCTAGTCTTGAGATATCAGGAAAAAAAGAGAATAGATACAAACTCTCAATACCAGAAATTAGACTGGTTCTGAAGATATTACATGAATACGCATTCTACAGATGTTAAAAAACAAGAAAATACTACTCCTCAATTCTGTTTAATTTGATATTGAGGTTCTCATGAATGCAAAAGAGAAAAATAAATATAATTCATCCAGATAAGAAAGGAAGAAGTACAACTCTCACTATTCAGAATCATTACCTTATGTATATGTGTGATTAACAAGAATGATATGAATGTACATCATGCACAACCATAGAAATGAAAATTTGTACCCCATATGTGTGCAATGAATCCAAATGAAGTCTGTAAAAATAATTTTTAAAACATTTTAAAAATATATGAATATCTTTGTAGAAAATCCAAAACAAGCTATAAAAATGCTACTATACCTAGCGAGTTTGTTAAAATATACCAAGATTAATGAACAAAATTAATAAACAAAGAATATTGAACAAAAATCAATTGCATTTATATATAAGCAACATACTCTAATAACATGAAATTAATAATTAACATCATTCATAGTAGTACCAAAAATATGAAGTGTTTATGAATTATTTTGACAAGAAAAATTTGGAAGACTCATGCAGTGAAAAGCATAAAACACTGCTGATATAAATTAATCAAGTCATAAATGCCAAAACAGAGTAGATTTCTGGTTTAAAAGAATCAATATTATTAAGACACCGATTCTCCTCGAATTTATCTGTAGATCTAACACATTCTCAATCAAAACCCCAGCCATTCTTCATAGAAATTAATAAACCAATTCTAAAATTCATATGGATGTACAAGACTCAAGATAAAATTGAAAAAGAAGAACTGAATTACAGGAAAAATAAACTACCTGATTTTGCCTGGCATGGTGGCTCATACCTATAATTCCAGCTACTTGAGAGGTTGAGGCAGGAGGATCAAATGTTCAAGGCCAACCTGAGCAACTTAGTGAAACCCTGTCTAAAAAGAAAATGTTTTTAAAAACTACCTGATTCCAAATGGTACTAAAACTAGAATAATCTGTGCAGTGTTTTATTAGGATTAAGATAGAAAAATGAATTTATGGAACAGGATATGCTCCAAAAATATATCCGTACTTTTATGGGAAATCATTCTTTTCTACAAAGATACAGAGAAATTCATTGAAGAAGGATTATACTAATCAACAAATTATATTGTAACAATTAAGGAATCACATGCAAAAATATGAGTTTTAGTCTTAATACAATGATTAACTCCAAGTGGATGACAAAACTAAAATTAAATTCCAAACAAAAAAAAATCAGAAAAACCTTTGTGATCTTTGATAAGCCGTACATTTCTTATATATGACAGACACCAAAAGCATGATCTACAAAAGAACAAACTGATTAATCAAATTTTATTAAAATTAAAAACTATTTTTCAAAAAACATTGTTTGGAAAATAAATTCTTCTATCACATTATTTTTAACATACTTATCACTGGTCAGAACTCTTTATCATCCTCCTGAATTGTCAGTTTAAAGAAGAAAAATTGAATATATACCAATATTCAAATGGTATAAAATTGATAAATGGTAATTGATAAAAAATAAAACTTATTAATTCTGTGGAAGAGAAAATTATTCTACAGATTAAAAAAAGATGCATTACTTTAGTATATAATCTGAGTAGAATGTGCACACGTTGCTGTGGTTCTCACTAGTATCTCATTGTTGTGTGCATTCTGTATCTATCTAAAACTCTTTAGAGCCTATGAATATTATTATGTTTCATTGGTCTCTGAGGCCTAACAGAAATACTAAAGCATGAAGGGAAAATTGGACATGGTATTTATGCTTTCTCCCCAATTTGATTATACAGCCACATTTACTTGAGCTATGAATTCTCTTGGTGGAAAGAAGGCAAATACTGGAAATCATAGCAAAACATGGAACATTAAAATGAGTAAAATCTTGCAAAAGGAGAAGAGATTTGAAGGATTTTTTTTAATAGAAGCAGACTCCTTTGAGCCAAGGTTGAAGGCATCCATAGTCTCAGGATGCCTTCTATGAATGAGGGTATCAAACCAATCTTTCTCTTTTCCACTTCAGAAATTTAAAGGATTAGAGGATAAAAAGAAGTCACATGGGTACTCACAAATGAGGTATACATTGTTCTCCTTTCTTTCTCAGCAGATTGTTTTTTCTTAAAGGAAAGAAAGCTAATAAAAAGATTCTGATTTATTAATACTACTAAAAGCCTTGTTATTGCAATCACCTTATACATAAGGCTGCCTCCTTACCATCATGATTATGACTTGACAGAACATATATGTAAGTAGTTTCAGGTACCTACCTTGTTTAATTAAGTTTAGAAACTAAAAATAATTATCAATTATGAAGTTACCTTAATTATCCAAAGAAGATTCCAGTTTGATCACAAAGATCATAGAAAAGCTTTAAGACATTCTGTATATGAACAAATAAGTTCGGTTTCATCATAGAAAAACATGATTTGAACAACTTATTACCTTTTATCATTGATACTAGTCCCCACAGGAGTCTGAATTTTCAAAGCCCCAAATCTCAATGAATATACAGAAAGATAAGTATAAATATATAAGAAAGAATCAGAAGCAGATAGAAGCAGGAGTTCAGGTTGTGGAATTTCAGTCAGAGTTGGATATGTATCAAATTAAGAAGTTATGGGATTCAAAGGGAGTCTAAGGACAGGGTCTTCACTGCAAACTTATGGAACCTGTATTCTGCAGTGTGACACTGGGAAACCATTAAATATACCTGAGTGAAAAAGTTGTATGTTAAATTATCAGGTTAGAAATACCAGCAATAAATCCGAAGAATTCAAACAGGAAAGGAGACAGAAGGTAAGAATAGTCAAGAGTAGCTATTTTGAAGCCTGGGCACTGAAAAGTAAAGACAGTTTTGAAGGAAGTTTTTAAGAATCAGTTGAGACAACTGCAAGACAACAAAAAGAATTAGTCAAGCAGAAAGTGAGAACAGAATCAGAGCTCAGAAGAAAGATGAGGACCAGGTTCATGGATTGGGGAATCATTCACCAAGACAGGACACATATTCGAAGAATGAAGCTGAGAAAAAACATGAAAGGATGGGACTAAAAATTTACTCAGGTTTTCTATGTAAGGGGAGTGGCAAGAGTAAGCATATGATAACCAGAAGCAAAGGTGCACACACACACACACACACACACACACACACACACACTCAGTGTTGAACATTTCACTTCCAAATAAGGTAACTAGAGTCTGTTTCTTCTAAGAATAAGCCCATCCTGTAAGATATTCAGAAAGCATATAAATGGGAAAATTGGCTCAAGTTAGAAGATGTGGTTTTTTCTCTGTGGTTGAAAATGTTCCAAAGCCTAATTACTACATCCAATTGATATTGCCTCAAAGTTGTTGGGTATATTTAAAACAGTGAATTAAACAGCACAGTTTTGAGACTATAATGCACTGGTTTGGAAGCTAGATTAGAATTTAAAGTAAGTCCCCACCACTAACTCTACAACTTTTACACTACTGCAGTAAGTTCTCTGAGTTTCAGTTTTATTCTTTAAAAAAATATATTAGAAATTATGATAGAACATATATATAATACTTTAATGTTTGTGATCATGACATTGAACAATTTTTTAAAAATGGAACTTAGAAATCAATCTTTTCCTAAAGCCTATAAACAAAGAATGAAAAGCAAGTCATGGTTATAAAGACTTCAGGATCAGCTAGTCCCAACAGAAGTCACAATCTTCCCATTTAAATGCTTCTCACAAGTCTTTGGACAAAGATCTGATGATACAAAGTGAAAACACTGGAGGTTTTCTCATCAAAGCCCAAGCACATTGAAGAGACATGATAGGATAAATTCTATACTAGGATATTCCAAAAATTAACTGAGATATGTTAAACAAGGCACAGCTGATACTTCGAAGGCCAGAAAGAACACTGAACTGCTTTTATGACAGCACTGGAGGCATTAAGTTAATGGCCACAAACGAAACAGGTTACTGAAGTCTGGTTGGACAGGACAATAAACATCATCAGGCTTTTGTTTTATAACTGTGTGCTGTGGAAATAGAAGAAATTTTATATTCATTGGATGCCACCTGAGGTTACAAAACTGGGAAAATTCATGCCCCACCTCAAAGAGAAAAGAAAAGATTCAAACTGGCAACTGCAAAGCTGACGATCAGAGGCTTGCTCTCAAGTTTGATCTCTGCTTTGTGTTCTCTGGCCTCACAAACATTTCAGTAGCATCTCCTGGGTACAATAAAGGACCTTGATTTAGAGTCCACACATTCTCCTCCCTATTAGACCATCACTGAATTGCTCCTGGGGGGATATTATATGACACCAAGTGCTCATTGCCTCAATATAAATGGGAGAAAAGTGGAAGAGAGGAGAGAGCAGTAAACTGAACAGAGAAATTTTGTTTGTGTTTAAAGAGGCCCCATCTTTTTTGTTCTGATTTGTTTTGAAAACAATTTTTGATGTTTTTTATTAGAGGCATGGCTATAAGATTTTATGTATTATTTATACAGCATTTTAATAATCTGCATAAAGAACATGTAAGTACCACAGGAAGTGCTGGAATAAAAACTTGAGGATGAGTTCCTCTATGAACTGCATATAGACTTATATTCTACAAAGTTAAAATATTATTACACTTACAAGAAATGACATCCATTTTCCATATCAATGTTCTGCCCCTTTCTGAAGTCTATAAATATGTCTAAGTTTAGTTCATACACTTACCAAATCTTCATTACCAATAAAATCAACTAGCTTGTGGATGAGTAATTAATATTTGCTAACAACCAGGAGTGCTAGGATAGATAGATCTTCACAGGCAAACTTTGGGAACAGAATTACACAGACTGGTTTGCACAACATAGAGATACGAGACTCCTCCTATAAAAATTATACTCATTAATCTAGTCATTAGATTTGCTCGTAATTTTATCTGTTTGGGTGTGTCTTCTTTTGTAGCTAAAATAGGATATCTCGGATTTTACCTGGTACTGAAAGATTTCTTCCTAATGTGTTGGAAATGCAAATGAATAATTTCAGAGGGAGCTTAAAATGTATGTAAGACTGAAATGTGTGACAACCTGTATTTGTTTGCTAGGGCTACCAGTAACAAAGTGCCTCAAACTGAATGACTTATAAAACAAAATTTTATTGCCTCACAGTTCTGGAGGCTATAAGGACAAGACCGAAATGTTGACAGAATTGGTTCCTTCTGAGAGCCATAGCCTCTAGCACATCTTGGCTTGCAGATGACAGTCCCTCAATGCTCTCCCTCTCACATGTCCCTATGTTTAAACTTCCTTTCCTTATAAAGACACCAATTATATTGAAATGTAGAATCACTCTATTCTATCATGACCTCATCTTAATTCATTAGATCTGCAACAATACTACATCCCCAGAAGATCCTGTTCTGAAGTACCAGGGGTTAGGGCTTCCACATATTAATTTAAGGTGAGGTTCACAGGAGACACAACTCAACCTACCAAGAAATTAAAAGAGTGCTGAAAACTTCATAACAACTCTTAGACTGACAACAATTATATTTAATTGATATGCTTCATTATTGATACTGAAAATAGACTATAAATTGGTAAACATAGATTACAAACCCTACCTTTTTATCTAGGTGGAAAATTATTAAGTCCAGATGTTAAATCTAATATCAACCTCATGAAACAGGAGCAGGATAGTTATCCAA
Source organism: Glaucomys volans (assembly GCA_020662805.1). Taxonomy (NCBI): domain Eukaryota; kingdom Metazoa; phylum Chordata; class Mammalia; order Rodentia; family Sciuridae; genus Glaucomys; species Glaucomys volans. The sequence goes on along the minus strand of JAJEJO010001502.1, from coordinate 359,367 downwards.
GACATTACAAACAAACTCTCAGGATAAGATGTGTTAGCATAATCTTCAATTTAATGATTTCCAAAGGTATGCTAACATTAACTTCTGGAAAGTGTGTATTAGCATTTTAGCATGTAGGAAATTCATGTATAACTAATAATGAATGCACCTGGATTTGGTTCATAACGTGAAACAGACAAGATCACCAATTTGTATGCAGGTCCATGTAGAACCAGTTCATTTCACTGAGATCTTCCTAAAGAACAGGAAACACTAAAATTTATTTACATGAATTTTCTCACTTAATATAACAACCCTGAAAGTGCTGTAACACTTCACCCCAACTTAAAGAATTAGGGTAGTTGGGTAGTTGAATTACTCACATAGGGACACAGCTTACTCAGAAGCCTGTATAACTCCTGAAAAGCTGAAAATGTTAGAAATCACAACATTTTAAAGAAAACTATGAATGCTTTCCCCACTTTCTCTAAAATGTTCTTCTAGTTAATTTTTGGTTGAGAAAATGATGCAACATTAATTTCTCAGATTATAATATTACATTAATAAGTTTTCCAAGCATACCAAGCAAAGACTTGGACAAATTAATTCCCCCAAAGCTGCAAATATTATTTGTGTTTCAAAGTAAATTATGAAACAATCCAAATCTACATTACTCATCTGGGTGATAAATCAAATTATGTAATATGCAATTTCAAAAGAGGTAGGATATTGAAAAGATGAACTTTTAAATGAAAAAGATCTGGAAGCTGTGACAGAGATTACTGGTGTTCACCCATATCTAGCTGGACCCTAGCACTCCCTACTTTTCCACTTGCTTTCATGTATTAGATGGGATGTTGTGACTGGATAAAAAGTGCACTAACATATGTTAAGCCACCAAGCATCTGAGTTGTATTTGTCACCAGAGCACAGCCTAATTTACCCTAATTCAGAGACACCAGATTTTAGGTTTTACTTGTTTGTTATTTGTTATTGTCAGAGAATTTCACCTGGGCAGTCACAGAAGCTCAAAATACAGGTGACTTCTCCTTGGAGAAATCACATTGGCAACACAAAAAAGGAGAGACTGACTTGCATAGTATGAAATCCATTCTTCACAATAGTTCTAAATGTATGGGACAGATGGAGAAACAAACTGCCATCAAAAAGTGGCCAGCTTTGACATTCCTGAAACAAAAAATGCTTCCAAAAGGGCATAACTCCACAAGCCTTCAAAATCTGGAGGACTAATTCACTTCATCACCCTCATCAAATTGTTAGGAATAGTACAATGTTCACTGGCATAAAACTAATGGAGAAAACAGGGAACATGCTGGTGCCTTTGTGCAAATTAGGCATTTTATTTTAACTTCAGCATTTTGCACAAAACCACCAAAAATTATTTTGAATTTATGAAACTGTTGACTCTTCCAATTGCTCAAAAGATACGTATATGCCTTCAATTATATAGTTGTTTACAGAAATTATAAAATTTCAGACATTATACCTGGAAAGAATATGTTTGTTACAACCTGAGTATTTGCTGAAATATTTGAACTGAACTATCAAATAGCATTGCAGGATGGATCTGCAGTCTGACTACCCTTGAGTCCCAGCTTCTCTGCTTAATAGGAATGTGACTTTGGACAAATAAATTGTTTTGCTTCTTGTAAAATGGGGATTATTTTCACATTATGCTGTAGTTAGGTTTAAAGGAGACATATCTGATAATTCATTTCTTATAGGACATAATATAAAATGTGCAAAGTATCTTTTAATTAGAACTACCAGTTTAAGGAATATACAAGAGCAGAATTAAATTAAAATACAAGTCATGAGTGTCTTATAATCTTTTATTTGGATGGAATAGGTGGACTATTTTGGTGAACAGTTTAAGCTCTTGGAGTTTATACTGGGCTCAAATCTCTATTCTATAACTTCCTCATCAGGAATACTAGAATTATTTGATTGTCCAATTCTTTATTCCTTGTTCTGGACACTGAGGTAATGATACGATCTAACCCAGAAAAATGTGAGCAATAAATGTGAAAAATCATGAAGGTTTGGTTTTTCTGAAAATTATGATTTCAAAAGTCATATATCTTTTGGATGGATGTTATATCTATCCCATTTTTTTCAGAAAATCTGAGTACAAAATGTTCATTTGATCTTCTTGTTGTCGCTACACCCAAAGACAAGTACAGTGTGTAGCATGTGTTAATTCAAGAAGCCTGAACTCAAAACAGTAGTCCTTAGAAATCTTATGGAAAATAACTATAAGCTTTAAGAAACACTAAAAGATCAAATACTAAAAGAAAATCAGTACTTTATGTCTAACAGATGCAATATTTGGCAGTGCTCATCACTGAATGTAGTAGAATTTGTCCACAATGAAAACCTTGTGGATACATTTTATGAAATATTTGAAACAAAAATTAAATACAACTTGAACTGCACAGTATTTCAGGTGTTTATGGAATGGTATAATACACACAGTTGTAATAATCTATATTTAATTTAGGGAAAGTTTGTTGTTTGTTGTATTTTTTTAGAATAGCTAAGAAAGCATAGGAACAGTAAATGCAACAACATACCTTTCCATGAGTGTTCTGTGCTTAGACCAGAACACTGTTTGAGAGAAAAGGTCAGAAAATCACGTTTCTACTTTGTTGTTAATCTTTTTACTGAAGAAATACTCTTCTGGTCTCCAGGAAAGTGTGCATATGCTACTTACGCATCTGATGCTTCCATTTAAGAAAAGTTCATTAACATTGGACTTAGCTCCGCATCTCTATGAAACCTCAGTCCTATCTTGGGGAGAAAGAAGCAGTATCAGGGTACAAAGTGTTCCTATGTGTTCTTTGTTCATTATTACCCCCAGAGTGCTTTCTTTTCCATGCCTGATAAATATCAAGTAGCTTGTTATGTGAATTGTGAATACTAAGAAAATTCATGGATTCCCATTTCCTCCAGATTTCCCTGCTCACTTTCAGGGTGTCGCATGCTCTGAGTAGCAGCTGGTTTTGCTAGATGTCCATAATTTCACCCTTAGGGATTGAATGGGAATCAGTATCCTGAAAGGAAACCTGATCCTCTGATACAGAGTGGGTGTCCTCCTCTCTAGACATCTTGCAGTCAGAAGCAGGTGTAGTCCACACTGGGACCACCTAACTCCATCTTCGAGATTTCCTCACCTCCATAAACAGGAATCACAAAGTGATCACAAATACTTCACCCTTCCTGATCCACCTCCCAGCCTGACCGAACACAACCTGGTCAACAGTGGCACTAATCTGTTTAAACTTTTAAGTCCTTCCTTCCTTCCTTCCTTCCTTCCTTCCTTCCTTCCTTCCTTCC
>JAJEJO010001502.1:276744-356021 GCA_020662805.1 Glaucomys volans | reverse complement strand
TCCTTCCTTCCTTCCTTCCTTCCTTCCTTCCTTCCTTCCTTCCTTCCTTCCTGTCACCTCAAGAAGCAGCAAATCCTGAGGGAAATTTCCATTCCCAGCACACTTACCTCTTCTTTCCTTTCTCCACCCCTAACCTTCTTTTAAAACCCTTCTACTGTGCCTACTGGAACCCATGAGGAAAATTCCCTTTATCCCTCAATTTTTCCATAATTCTCTTCATATTTTGGGTACTACAAAATCCTAGCTCTTGCTGAGGTCACTAGTACTGCCACTGTCCACACCAGTGGTGTCTGCCTTTCCTGACACAGCACTTGTTTCACTGGACAAGGAAGGGATGTAAACAACTTTGTTCCTCATTGCTGCTTTCAGACCATTCTCTTCCTAAAATCTAAACCTGCTTTAGATCTCGTGTCATCTGTTAATACCATCCATTGTTTGATGTGGTTCCCTCACATTTCTTCCCAGTTCCTTAAGTTTTTGTTTCATGATTTTAGTTGTGGTTCATTATCAGTCCCTCCAACATTGCTCTTATATATGTATGCGTACATAGATATACATAATATATGTATTCTTGTCGGTTCAAGATTTATATTGTTGCTCTAACACCTTAGCTTTTCAGTTCCCTCAGTTTCTCTCTTACAGTGATCTTGTCCTCTACATTCCATAGCTACCATTTCCTACAATCATGCTTTAATCCTTGTCAGTGCCAATATCTGCAAACATTTACCATCTCAATTTCATTATTCACACTCACTGACCAACAATTTCTCTCTCTCATTTCCTTCCTCTAATTCACTGACTCTAATAGACCTAAAACTTACTCAGATCTATCAATTATTGATTCTACTACTTGTTCACCATCCCTCATCTTGATATCTATTCTTTCTCTCCTTTTTGACTCAATTTAAATTCCCCAGATTAAATAATCTTTGTCTTGCATATACTCTTGACTTCCTCATCTTTATCTTCCTTCATTGTTCTTCCCTGACAAATCACAACCTGGGTAAGTTCAATTTTCTACCTATTCTCAACCTATATCTAATGGTTAGGGAGAAATAATCTGACCATGCTGCTCACTCACTCTAGATTCATGGCATTATACATCAAGCATACATTTCCTGCTATCAGGCTATCATACTTTATGCCCTTAATCAATTTGCAGTGTCACATTCCACCTCATTAGCTATCCACTCTTCCTTTTTCCTGGATGACCATATCACACAATTTTTTCTTTCCTCAAATCTCCAACAGTCCCATCTCCATACTTATTCTGAGCTGTTGACGTTGTTCTATGTTTCTTTGACAAAAATTAAGCTCTTGAAAGAGAACTTTCTAAGATATCCCCTGGTACACCCATCTGCCCACCAATACCTACACATATATAATCTGCCTCCTTATCTAACCATTGATCTCTCAAAATTCCATTCCTCCATTTATTCTCTATAGCCAATCTTTCCCACTTTCCATAGAATACCATTGTGTTGATTTTTTACTTTTCTCTACCATTTTTTCTATATTCCTTCTTCCTCCCCATCCTCTGCCTCTTTCTCCTCACTCTCTATTCACATTTCTCTCTTTCATTTCCCATTATTGTAAAATCATGCTGATATTTCTACCATTTAAAAATAACTGTATCATAATCCCACCAATTCCCCAGCATTTATTTTTCCATTCTCTTATTCTCCTTGGAAGCAAAATTTCCCAAATTCTTGTCTATGTTTACCTTTTACCATTTCTCCCACCAAATTCTTCCTTAGGCATACTACATTCTTGATTGTGCTCCAAACACTCCATGAAATCTGTTTTTTATCAAACCTACCTCTAACTGCTAATCATTAAATGTTTAATTCTCAGTCCTCATTTCACTTGACCTACCAACAGCTTTTCACATAGTTGATTGCTCTTGGAATGAGGGCTTCCAGGGCACTAACCTCACGTGCTTTCTCTCCTTTATCAGCCTTCACTTCTCAGTCTCCACTAGCTGTTCTTCTCCTTATTCTATATCTTTAACTTTGGAGTGAAATCTTGACCCTCTCTTAATACTCAGTTCCTAGTGATCGCACAGATGTATGGCTTCAAAATCAATCAATTTGTGGATGACTAGAGTGTATAGCTCCAGTTCAAACTTTCACTCCAAGTTTCAGAGTCATATGTTCATATATACACTCAATAGCTCTAGTGGCAATATATTTCAAATGAACTTGTCCAACAAAGTGGATGGAAAGTCAAAGGAATGATTGAAAGTTGAACATTAAGACAGTCTAAAAACAAAACATAAAGATAGAGGAAGTATCATGATAAATTCATGTCCATTGATATCAGAGATTATTCACTCAGCTATGCAAGCAAAAGTATTATAGTAATGGCAAAAAAGTTTTATAAAATTTAGTAATTTAAAAAATGAATCCTAATCAATAAAATAAGTAACTTCCTGATGTTATGCCGTTTCAAATATCCTTTGCCAACATTCTTTTTGAAGAGAATGTTGAGGGAAAAAAGAGAGACTTACACATACACACATAAAAATACATAGGGAAACCAACAAATATTGAAACTTCCAATACCTTCACTGTATGATTACAAATTCTATATTTCCTACCTCCCAAGTTGCCTTGGAATATTTCTCTTAATAATAATGGTAAATAATGGGATAGCCACATCACACTAAAATGTCCATAAATTTCTTTGTCAAAGACCCTAAAATTTTAAACAACTTGTAAAAACATGTTTTTAGATCTTGAAAAGATAATAAAATAAATAAAGTGCTTTAAACTATAAAATTAAAAAGTATATATGACTACTTCTAAATTCATTTTATGTGTCCTTTATATTCTTTATACATGCAAAGAAAGGAAGAAATATAGGCTAATCTCAATCATGAAGAAAATACAATGCCTAACAGAATACAATAATGAAATTGCATACAAAAGTGGAATCCAAAGTGCATGAGTAGTTGGCATTTACAAGTTTATTATTAAGCTATATAAAAAGTCTTAATGAGATAAACTCATTATTAATACAACAAGCAAAAAGTTTCAAATCTTTCTAAAATGTAGATCAAATAAGGAATAAAAATGAATCAAGTTAGTCTGATAAAATATTGCTCTATAAAAGCATGTTAGAATAATATCCCTTATAGCAAAACCATATTTAATGAGATCTACAACCATCATGACCCTTCAACATTATGCTAGAAGTTTCAGCCATTGCAATAAGGCAAAAAAAGAAAAAAAAAAAAAAAAAAAGAAATAAAAGGTAAAAGGTGAGGGGGAAAAAAGAAATAAAGCTGGTATTATTTGCAAATATGCTGTCCATTTGAAAATATCTGAAGAACCTAAAATGTAATTGTAAAAATTGATATATTTTTGTGAGCAAGGAAGCTGGGTAGAGAATAAATATACAAAAATCTTTCTTTAGCAACAAACAGGAAGAACCATTTTTAAAGATATCAGAAAGCTTTTCCTCTATGATTAGAAATAGAAAATGAACTCCAATTCTTGCCACTTTAATATATTATTAGAAGCCAATCCTAGCCAGACTGATTAATTAGGAGAAAGAAATAAAAGATATCCAAATTAGAAAGAAAGAAAAAAATTGTCTTTCTGTATGACATAATTTTACATATAGGAAACCCTAAAGACCACCAAAGCATTGTTAGAACTGATAATTTATTCAATAAAGTCAAAGACACAAAATCAGCATAAAAATCAGTGGTGTTTCCTGTAACAATGGTCAATCTAAAATCCAAATCAGGAGAACAATTCTAATTGGACACTGTACACTGAAAACTAAAAATCATTGATGAAAGAAATAATTGAAAAAGACACAAGTAAAAGGAAAGCTATCACACGTCAATTATCAAGTGACCTACAGATTCTACAAAATCTTTATCAAAATTCCAAATGATAATAAATACTAAAATTCAAATAGAACCACAAAAGACCTGGATATCACAAGCAATCTTGACCCAAAAGAAAAAAGATAGATGCATCACACAACCTAATTTCAAAATGTACTACAAAAATACCATGGTACTGGCATAGAAATAGGCACACAGAACAATAGAACAAAATAGAGAGTACAGCAATTAAACCACACATTTATAGTCAATCGTTTTATGGCAAGTGTGTCCAGAACACACAATAAGGAAAGGACAGTCTCCTCAATTAATGCTGCTGGGAAAGTTATCTGTATGCAGAAAAATGAAGTTAGACTTTTTCCACACTGTATACAGAAATCAACTCAAAATGAATAACTTCAAAATAAGACCTGAAATTATAAAGCTACCTGGAGGAAATATACCAGAAATACTCCATGAATTAGTGTGATCAATGTCTTTGTTTTTCAGCAAGTTTGTTTGTTTTTGGACTTGTCAACAAAAACATAGACAACCAAAACAAAAGTAGACGAACAGGAAATTAAATTAAATTTATCCATCAAATTAAAAAGCTTCTGCACAGCAAAGCAAACAATCAACAGAGTGGAGACAACCTACAGAATGGGAAATCATATTTATAAGCCATACATCTGAGAAGTTAATATCCAAAAGATATAAGAAACTAAAACAACTTGATAGCAAGAAAATTAATTAGCTGCTTTAAAAATGGGCAGAATTTGAAAGCATGGGTATGGTAATTATCCCCATGTGATCATTCCATGTGGTAGGCATGTATCAAAATATCATACTATATCATATAAATATGAATAATTATTATATATCAATTTTTTAAATTAAGAAAAAACAGGCAAAGGTCCTGAATGTACATTTCCTAAAAGGAGACACATGCATGGCAGCAGAAATATGAATAAATGTTCAACAGCATTAATCATCATTAAAATGCACATGAATAACAAAATTAAAATTAAACTCATCACCTCACATCTGTTAGAAAGGCTACTATCAAAAAGAAGAAAGGAAAGTATTGGCAAGGTTGTGGAGAAAAAGAAATCACTATACACTCTTGGTGAGAATATAAATTAATAAAGTCATTATAGAAAATTGTGTGGAGGTTCCTTTAAATAAAAAATAGAGCTACCAAATGATCCCCAATCCCACTTCTGGGTATATGTCCAAATAAAGTGAGATCAGTACATCAAAGAAATACTTATTCATTGCAACAATATTCATAATTGCCACAATAAGGAACCAACCTAAACATTCAATAATAGATGAATAAAGAAAATATAAGCCTGGCTCATGCACACTCCAGCAATTCCAATTACTCAGGCACCCAAGTTCAAGGTCAGCCTAGGCAACTTAATAAGAGCCTATCTGAAGACAAAAGCAGGGAGGAGTAACTCAAGGTTAGAGGGTTTTACTATCAAGGCCCTGGGTTCAAGTCTCAGAAACAAAAAGGAAACAGGACAATTTGTTTTCCACCTGCACAAAAAATGCACAAAATTTACTACCAGAAGAGAAAAATAGTATCTGAAAAACAAAAATATTTAAAACTTATTAAATATTAAATCAGAAGAATTAAGAGAATTGTTAGAAGAAACAACATAATTGTTTTTAATTCCCTTTGTGAGGGGAAGATTTCTTAAACAAGACACATTATAAACCATAAAGAAAAAATTGATAAAATATAATATATTAAAATCCAACTCTTTTCTACTAAACAAATTGCATAGAAAATGTAGAGATAAGCCCAAACATAAAAGAAAATCATGACAACAGGATAATTATCTGTAATATATATTCAAGTTCCCACAAAACAATAAGAGATAACATGGGTCCACATCATTATGCATAAACATAAATAGCAAAAAAAAAGTGAAAATACCCTTACTGTACGGTATCTAGTAAAATGGAAGTTGATTCCATCCTCATTGTATTTATGAAGATGTAAATTAAACCACTCTGAGGTAACCTTTGCCCAGTAGTTCAGCAATTTTTAAAAAATCACCTTAAAGTATGGGTGAAAATGGCAACTCGGGTCATGAACTATTACGTGGAAAGCAATGGGACAGTGTTCGGTGAGGTAAAAATATGAATCTTAAATCACCCAGAAATTCTATTTCCACAGTTCTTAAGTGGCTAGTATAACAGCATCCAAGCTTTATTGATTTAATAAGGAGAAAACCTGGAAACACTGTCAATGTATATCAATAGGAAGATCCCAAAATAACAATAAATCACACTTATCTAGTAGAATAAGCCAGTTAGCAGAAGAATAAATACACCGTTATTTCTACTATACAAAATTAAAAATAAGTAAAAGTAAGTAGCGTGGAAAAACAAGGATGAAGTAAATCTGGAACTCTGGATATGGGTGGTTCAGTGGAAAAGAAAGGACTGCAGTCAAGGAAAACTAGAAAACTTGAAAGTAGTCAATTTTAATTTTTCAGTCAAGCCCATGTATTCACAAGCATTCCTTTGATGATTATTGATATGTGTATAAATATTATTTTGCTTAAAATATATAACTGTCATTGTGGTGTCTAATGAAGATCATGTGGTAAGCCACCTTTAGACAGCACCTTTGCCCTCAATGCATAGTAAAGTCGGTTAAAATATAAAGAGCAAAAAATAAAGGTCATGAGTGCTCAAATTCAAGAAACTAAAAAAAAAAAAAAAAACTAAAGTACAAAACAGTGAACAGGGTAAGTAAATGTCTGCTGTATCCTCCATGTGAGAGTGCTTTGGGGTAGGAAGACACAATTTTGAGTCTTGACCAGCATCTGGGCCAGTCATGAGGCTACTTAATTCCTCTTTCTCATCCTGAGACAGGAAACCTGGACCACCACCATAAAGCCGAGTTTCTGGACCCAGTGAATTGTCAGAAGAGAGAAACAGGGGAAAACAGCAGCAACAACAACAACAACAACAACAACTTCCCCCACTCCAATGGAGGCTGGAATTCAAAATTGCAAAACCATTGAAATTCAAAAATTAAGAAAACCTAAAAATAAAAAATTTATTTCAATTATGTTTAAGCTGGGTGTGGGGGTGCATACCCGTAATCCCAATGGCCTGGGAGATTGAGCAGGAGGATTGTAAGTTCAAAGCCAGCCTCAGCAACTTAACGAGGTCCTAAGGAACTCAATGAGACCCTGTTTCTAAATAAAAAATTAAAATGGACTGGGAGTGTGGCTTAGTGCTTAAGCACCCCTGGATTCAATCCTTAGTACCTAATAATAGTAATAATAATAATAATAAATAACAAATTTTTAAAAAGTGATTGTGATTTTATGGAAAATGAATAAGAATCTATGAAATGAAAAATGTGAAAATAAGACAAGAACAAGTAGAAATATTTATTGAACTTTAAAAATTCAAACAACAATATTTAATTGAAGAAGAAGCTAAACCAAACATAGCCTAAGAGTGTGAAAGTTTTTATTAATAGAAAGAAATTCTCCCACAATGTAGCAGAGGAACAAAGAATTTTTTAAAAATAAAGAAATATCTATCAATAAGAGTTCCAAAAGAAAATTAAGGAAACAGTAGTAAAAGTTTTGCTTAAAATTTTACAGAATTAAAAAAGTTCTGAATCAGTACATCAAGAGGGTACTAGGATTACTAAGCATGCTTATTTAAAATCCACCCATTCTTAAACTACGTCCATTGTAGTGTATCTTCATATGCTTGATGTCTGGTGGATCTTGAATGAAAAGTATAGTCTTTTAAAATTATTAAAGTGAATAAAGACAGTTTGACAGTAAACTTTAGCAGTAATGAACTACCTTCCAAGTCCTTCAAACAAAAATCCATCAACCTTGAATTCAGAAGTGACAGCAGAAAATATTTTTGGACATTCATATATTTAAGTTTTTTCACAGCCAGAAGTTCTCCCTAATGCAACTCTTAAGATAGATGATTTAGGTAGATGGATAGAGAGATCTTAATTCAAAGTATTAATAATTAATGATATGTTAATACCATTAACACTGGGTTGCGACAGAATGTTAGAACGTGGAGAAGCCCTGGTTGGAATGGGCAGGGTGCAGTGAGCACCCGAAGTTCCATAAAGCAGGCACCATATGGGCAGCTCTATCAGCACCAGGAATTACACCTATGTTTCATGGGCTTGTAATGAAGATCTATTTAATTGACCATTTGGGTCTTAGCAGAGTTAGTAGTTGAGATCCAAGAGCTCTGCACTTGATGTGAAATGTATTTCATCATTTGTTTTGAAATATCCCATAGAACATAGTCAAAATCTCAGTCCACATGTGCTTGCCTACTCATTTATCAGTTCTTGTTCATGTCACATTTCATTACCACTATGGCTATTTCTGTGAAATATTTCACACCATTTTTTTTCTTTCTCCTTTTTTCTAAAAATGCTAAAGTAGTTAGAGCTTCAGCAAAGGTGAATGGTTTAATCTCTGTTGTCAGGTCAGAAACTCAAACCTGAATTCTGTAACAGGAAGGAAACTATCTGCATCCTTCTGTGACAGTGAATTACAGGGGCACTGTTCATAGGGTTACTGGATTCTCAGGGCCTTGCACATGCTAAGCATGTTCTTTTGTGAGCTATACCCCCAGCTCATGCTTAGTTTTGATTAATCTAATCATGCAACAGATTAGTAAAAATACCCATTGATAATACATATTTATAACATTATTTAAGTTTATTTAGAACTTCTCACAGTTGAGGCACAGTTTTCAGACAAGAAATGAAGTTTATGTAGATAAACAAGTTTCTTCCAGGTAGCACATGTATATTTGCATTTATCTATACTTACAAGTATAGGGAAAGCTCACTACACTGAGTTTAGCTGTTATTAAATTCCTTTTATAAGTAAATGACCTCAATCAAGGAAAGTATATTCCAGACAAATTATTCTGAGACATGCACAGGAAAATGTGTATGCTCTTAACACTCAGATACACCTGGACACCTGGAAGGAGGTAAGAATAGTAGATCAGTACACACCTTGAATAGAGCTTACCCCCCCTGTAGCAAGGTATGAATCATTGTCCTTCTACTCTGAAGAAACACAATCAGGGTATCTTAAAGGAATTAATAACTTTGTACCAAAGATTAAAGGACTTAATACTTGAGAAATTGAAGAGTGTGAACCAAATGGAATGATCCTTGATGAAAACTGAAAGGAGAACAACAGAGGAAGATCAATGGAAACAGAAGAGGGAAGGGAAAAGGGAGGTACTTGGGAATGAAATCGACCAAATGATGCTATGTTCATACATGAATATACCTCAGTGAATCCCACTATTATAAATGGAATCACATCCTTGATTTACATTCCAGACAAGTTGTTATTGGCATATAGTAAGGCTACTTATTTTTATATGTTGATTTTGTATCTACAACTTCACTGCATTCATTTACTAGTGCTCATAGGTTTTCTTTGATGAAATCATTGAGGTTTTCTATATTTAAGATCATGTCCTCTGCAAAGAGTGGCAATGTGACTTCAAAAAAACAAAATAGAAAGACATAGCTAGGCTAACTAAGAAAACAGAGTGAGCACTAAAATAAAATCAGACATGAAAAAGAGAACACTACAACTGACATCACAGAAATACAAAGATCATTAGATTAACTTTCGGCAAAGGGAAAGGGAATCCACCACAACTTTTCCCCTGGTATTGGAGTGGTGCTTCCTTGAAGAAAATATGTCAAAATGCACTCTACTGTCACATATATAAAAGAAAACAAAGAAATTTTTAAAGAACTAGATTCTTTTTTTTTTTTTGAATCAAACAAAAGAGGTGAAAAACCTCTACAACGAAAACTACAGAACATTAAAGAAAGAAATTGAGGAAGACCTTAGAAGATGGAAAGATCTTCCATGTTCTTGGATAGGCAGACTCAATATAATCAAAATGGCCATACTTCCAAAGATGCTATACAAATTTAACGCAATTCCAATAAAAATTCCTATGACATTCCTCACAGACATAGAAAAAGTAATCATGAAATTCATATGGAAAAACAAAAGACCCAAAATAGTCAAAACAATCCTGGGGAGGAAGAATGACGCAGGAGGTATCACAATACCAGACCTTAAACTCTACTATAGAGCAATAGTTATAAAAACAGCATGGTATTGTCACCAAAATAGACAGATAGACCAATGGTACAGAATAGAAGACACAGAGACAAACCCACCTAAGTACAGTCATCTCATACTAGACAAAGGTGCCAAAAACATACAGTAGAGAAAAGATAGCCTCTTCAACAAATGGTGCTGGCAAAACTGGAAATATATATGCAATAAAATGAAATTGTATGCAACAAAATGAAATTAAACCCCTATCTCTCACCCTGTACAAAACTTGACTCAAAATGGATCAAGGATCTACGAATTAGACCTGAGACTCTTCAACAAATAGAAGAAATAGTAGGCCCAATCTTCTTCATATTGGCTTAGGACCAGACTTTCTCACCATGACCACCAGAGTGCAAGAAATAAAAGGAAGAATCAATAAGTGGGACGGATTCAAACTAAAAAGCTTTTTGTCGGCAAAAGGAACAATCAAGAATGTGAAAAGAGAGCCTACGGAGTGGGAAAAAATCTTTTCCACACATACTTCAGACAGAACACTGATCTCCAAAATTTATAAAGAACTTAGAAAACTTCATACCAAAAATGCAAAGAGCCCAATCAATAAATGGACTAAGGAACTGGGCAGACACTTCACAGAAGATGATATACAGGAGATTAACAAATATATGAAAAAGTGCTCATCATCTCTAGTAATTATAGAATTGCAAATTAAAACCACCCTAAGATTTCATCTAACTACAATTAGAATGGCTATTATCAGGAATACAAGCAATAATAAGTGTTGGTGTGGATGTGGGGAAAAAGGCACACTCATACATTGCTGGTGGAGTTGCAAATTGGTGCAGCCACTCTGGAAAGCAGTATGGAGATTCCTCAAAAAACTTGGAATGGACCCACCATTTGACCCAGCTATCCCACTCCTCGGTTTATACCCAAATGTTTTAAAATCATCAAAGTATAGGAATGCAGCCACATCTATGTTCAAAACTGCTCAATTCACAATGGCTAGATTGTAGAACCAACCTAGATGCCCTTCAGTTGAAGAACGGATAAAGAAACTGTGGTATATATACACAATGGAATATTACTCAGCCATAAAGAAGATTAAAACTATGGCATTTGCTGGTAAATGGGTGAAGTTGGAGAATATCAGGCTAAGTGAAATAAGTCAAGCCCAAAAAACCAAAGGCTGAATGTTTTCTCTGATCAGTGGATGCTGATACCTAAGGGGGGTTGGTTATCGGGGGGATAGGAAAGAATAGAGGAAGTATGGATGGTGTGGAGGAAAATGGGACAGGAGGGGATGGGGGAAGGAAAAATAGTAGACTGAGACAGACAGTATTACCCTATGTATATGTATGTATATGAACTGTGTGAATAAAAAATAATAGCGATTAAAAAAAGAAAAAAAAAAAGAACTAGATTCTTTAAATACATAAAATCCTAATTAGTGGTTGACCCCTCCCCCAAAAAAGAAAAGCATTCTTTAAAGATGCTATGTGATAGAAAGTAATTTATAGGTTATTTGTCTGTCTGTCTGTTTGTTTTTGCTGATACTTAATAGAGTATATAGTGAATGAAAAATTGCTCTAAAAAGTGTTTTAGTCAGTTTTGCATGGTTTTAGAGGCTCAGTCCTTGTTCAATGGATTCCATAGCTGTTGGGCTGAGATGAGTCAGAATATCAAGGTGGAAAGGCATTGTGAAGGAAAACAACTCAGGGCATGGCTAGCAGGGAGCAGGGAGAGAGGGCTGCTCACCAGGGTCAAAAAAAAACCCCAAAGTCACACCCCCAGTGACCCACCTCCTCCAGCCACACCTCACCTGTATAGTAACCACCCAGTCTCCATGTCAGTAGATTAATCCACAGATTAGGTCCCACAATCCAATTGTTTCATCCCTGAACATTCTGACATTGTCTCATACATGAGCTTTTGGTGGCCACCTCATATTCAAATCATAACAAGGAAGTAGAGTCAGTATTTAAGCCAGAAGATTGTAGTGAACTCTGTAAAGGAAAACCCACATAAAATGGAATTAAAAGAAGGTTGGATTTGAGGAGATTAGAGGGAAGAAAATAATTCAAAGTTTAACATAAATGAACTCATATAGGTACAATGTATGGTGCATTCCTGGCATTACAAATTATTGCTTGGGAAACAGTGAATAAAAGTGAAAGTTGTTGGGCATGTAAATGAAATAGCAATATCCATTAAGATGGTAAAAAGTCAAAAGAGAAATTGTCTGCATAGTATTGTCAATCCTAGTATTTTCTCACATTCAATTTCTGCATCTCTCCCCTCCATGTTTCTCAGTGGAAGAACTTTCCCTTCTATTATTGCCTCATAATTGCAAGATGGCTGGTGTAATCTAAGGCATACAGTTTCCATTTCACAAAAGAAGGAAAGAAAGGGAGGGGGGTCCACTATTTGTATGTTTGTCTCTTTTATTAGGGAGAAAAATATTTTTCAAAATAATTTATAGCATTAATTTCTCTGTATTTAATTGCCCAGAGTTGGGTCATATAACTACCTCAGATTAACTTTCAGCAAAGGAAAAGGGAACCCACCAAAGGAAAGGAAACCTCCCCTGGTATTGGAGAGGTGCTTCCTTGAAGAAATTACAGGTCCTTTAGCAAAAAGAAAATGCTGTTTAGTGAGTAATCAACAGTCTATGTCTTTGCGGGTAATTCTGGAATATCATGTATACATAGAAATCTTATGATATAAAAATTGAAAAATATTTGGTCCAAAAAATGAAAAATATTAATCATTAATATAAAGAATTGGTCTTTTCATTTAATGGCCAAATGGAAGACATTTTAACTTAAAAGTCTTGTTGCTTTGTCATTTAGTTTAGTTTTCTTTTGGTTTGGTCTCATTCCACTAATAGGAAAGTTACACTAACAGAAGTGTTTAAACTGGATCAAAACTGAGAGACTGGTTGTAAAATAAACTTAGGAGTTTTACTAATTACGAGTAATGGGGATTAATCCGGAATATGACTAGTATAAGTCAGAGTAGAAAATTAATTCAAATGGCATTACAGAAGAATATTTTCAACAAAGAGCTTGGGAATCTGTTGAAAGAAAGAATGGAAGAATCCAAAAAATTGACTGCAAAGCCTCAGCTTGGGTTCCCAGGAATATATGACTTCCATGAATATAACAGGGTGTTGGAGAGGTGATTCCTTGAGGAAGATGATGAGAGCAGGTGTTAATAGATTGACACAAGGAAAATTACCCTTTAGCCATTTATTTTACCAAAATGACAACCACATACTATACACAGTGATATGACATTAGATGACTGAATCATTCAAACCAATTGAGCAATCCAGTAACCCAGGCAACAAATAACTATTAAGAGAAAGAATATATTCTAAGACTAGCTTTATATTTTTATATTGAATCATCAATAAAATGTATCAAAATGAAAGTTAAAGAACTGAATATATAAAATACTTGGTTTGATGACTTGTACTTCACACGAGAAAAAATAAAGAGTGTGTAGCCTCAAGAAAAAGCAGAAAAATGGAATATTTTTAGGAGCCACATGACTAATTTGAAAGTTTGCATTCTTTTGTTGTTGCTCTTTTTAGATATACATGACAATATTTTAATACTGCCTTTACAAACATTTTTAAAAGCCAGCTTGATGGCTCATGCCCACAATTCCAGTGACTAGGAAGGCTGAGGCAGAGGATCACAAGTTCAAAACCAGCCTCAGCAACTTAGCAAGGCTCTGAACTACTTAGTGTGACTATATCAAAATAAAAAATAAAAAGGGTTGGGATGTGGCTCAGTGGTAGAGCAACCCTGCACTCAATACCCAGTATTGACAAAAACATTTTTCAAAATAAACACTGAAAAAAAATCAGTTCAAAGTGCACATAGAAAACAGCCTTCTGATATATTAAATAACTTACACAAGGAATTGAATTTAAAGAATCTCAAATGAATCATGCTCAATTGAAAAAGAACTAAGATTTTGAAAATGGACTTAAAAGAAAGGACTTTATAAGCATATACGTAAAAAAAATAAATTACTAATGAGTAAATTAGACTCACTCATTTGGAATATAAAACTATGTTGACACAGAAAAAATCATATTTGTGGGATAAGATAGATCATGTTATGGACAAATCATGATATATAAGTATGATTTCTATGAAAATAAAACTCCTAGATTAGAAAAATAAATATAACACTGTTTAATTTTTTATTCCTTATAATGTCAAAGCTATTGTGAAAAATTTTATTACAGAGCTTAAAATATATACAAATATAAATTATATTAAAAGACCAAACAATAAATGGATAGAATGACTAATAGGGAATTAGAAATCATGTTTAAGTATATTGCTTAATTATTATATTATATAACTACTTTAGATTAGCTATACTTGTCTTTACAATAGGCTTTATTTTATACATGAATTTTAAAAAGTGATAATCTTCCTAACACCACACAGTTAGCCAATAGAATAACTCCACATCTCATTCTCTTTATAAAACTTTTGTCATTGTGTGAAGACAAGTTCTGTGTGTGTGTGTGTGTGTGTGTGTGTGTCTACTTTAATACCTAATATCATTACATTATTACTCTAAATGCTTGGACATAATGATATGGAAACCTAGCATTCTTCAATTAGAATACTGGGGTCAGTTGAAAGTATCTGTCATGCAGCAAGGAATTGCTAACAGCAAAAGCTCACACAAGTCACATCAGAATTGGATTTTAAGTCCTGTCTGACAAAGCAGATGCCACAACCTCCAAAAGAAATGCTCTTATAATCTGAGCTATTATGGTGACTTTAGGATAATTATGTTTTGTGTTTTGTTTGATAAATTATGTCCTAAGGCATAATGTTCTTATTCCAACCCATGTATTTGTGTTCTTTTACATACATTCTTCCAATTACTTGGTCTTCAAAATCATCTTTAAGGTAATGAATAAATACTTGTCAACTTGCATTTTGTCAATAACATGAAAGTTCTTGGTCCCACTTCTTATTCATGTAAATTTGGCTCTTATATGTAGTTATGCTCTCTTTATTATTTTTTACTACTAAAAATAATACATTTCCAGCTCAGGGGAAGATTTGAACATCTGTCAAATTGAACTGAACTACAACATGCATGAATAAAACATGAAAAGCAAACACTACTGGTGAACCTCAATATTGCTTGTCTTTAATTTGCACATGAAAGAATTGACTATATTATATTTGATATAAGCTTAATCTTATATCTAAAATAAGTATATGATATTATACTTAATGCATGATTAATAATTGATCAGTGGGTTATCTTTATTAACCAAATTTCTGAAGTTTCCAAAGGCAACTTTTTATCCCTTCCTCTACTCTATTACTCCTGAGAGATGAGGATCACACTGGTTTTTTGTTTGTTTGTTTGTTTGTTTGCTTGTTTGTTTTGTTGTAGCAGTGATTGAACCCAGGGGTACTTAATCGCTAAGGCACATGCACAGCCCTTTTTATTTTATTTTGAGACAGGGTCTCTCTATGTTGCTTAGGGCCATGCTAAGTTGCTTAGGGCCTTACTAAGTTGCTGAGACTGGCTTTGAACTCGTGATCCTTCTGCCTCAGTCTCCCAAGCCATTGGGATCACAGGTGTGCACCACTGGGCCTGGAACATTGGGTCTTTTTAAATCATACTAATAGAGTAGTCTATGGCAGATTCTGAAAAAGCAGTGAAAGAAATTGAAAAAAAAGAATTGTATTTGAAGCCCCCGTCACCTTTCCCTTGTCATTCTTATATCACTACCATCACTACCATGGACATATATGTGGCTCACCTTAGTTCAGTAAATTAAAGTCACTTTCTCTATTGTGTGGAATAGAAAGCAGGAGAAACTAATTTATTTGGGGAGCACTGACGTTACTTTAGAAAGTCATTCTCTTCAAATTGTCCATCTTTAAAACTGGAATAAATCAAAATAATTCAAAGATTCTGGATGTCCGTTTACAGGTTATATGGACAAAAGATATTCTATTAGTATCTAATGTTGAAAATAAGCAAGTTATGACTTAAACATAATAAAAGTGTGTCCTTTTCTCATGTAACTCTGACTGATATTTAACAGGGCCTTTAAATATCCTTGGTCATTGATTAAATCTAGCTCCATTCACACAGAGGGATCAATTGTGTGTTCTGGCTGTCCTGTATTATAGCATTTTTGCCCACCAATTCAAAAACTTTCATGACCACTTTGAGCACTTGAGTACCTGAGCAGTTGGTTAACTTATGCTGGGCTGATCATGTATGATCACCAGTTCAGTGCATGTTACATTACTTTACATATAACGTGTCTGGTGGACCTAGACTATTCTAATAAATTATATTATAGTTTTTTTCCCTACGTTTGTACTTCTTTTCATTTTATTTCTGTTATAAGTAAAATGTAACTAAACTAATTATTACATTCAGCCTTTCCTTTTTTATATTTCTTCCCATTACAAAAATTATCAGTAACTGAATATTGTATACAAATAGGAACTTTTTAGCCTTTGATAGTATTTTACTAAATGGTATTTCAAAGTTATAATATGAAGTATCACTACTTTGAATTTACTAGTTTCATCACAATTTAGTTAACAATGGGTTTTATTTCTCTCTCTCTCTCTCTCTCTCTCTTTTTTTTTTTTTTTTGCCCACTCAGTGGTTGAAAATCACTCATTTTATTTAACAAAACATTTTCTTAACACTATTTTGTTTTGCACGTTGTTCTAAGTTCAGAGTAACCAGCTACAAAGAGACACAGCAAGAATTGCTTTTGTGAAGCTCAAAAACTGCTTAAGTTAGTGCCCTCTGGAGAAGCAACACTGATAGGACATATTAAGATAGATACCTAAGAAGGGATTTACTTAGAGAAATGACTCACTTGATTGTGGAGGCTGAGAAATCCCACAAAAGGCTGACCAAAAGCTGTTCAACCCGGAGAGTTGGCAGCACAGCCCAGTTCAAATTTAGGAGCCTCAGAACCAAGGAAGCCTATGGTATGACTTTCCATCTGAGGTCTAAGGCCAGAGCCCAGGGGTTACCAGTACATATCTCAGAATCGAAAAACTTGCATATGTTGACTTCTGACATCTAATGTCAAGAGAAGAAGAGCATACCAGCTCTCAACTTTGAAATCTACTCCAATATACATTTTGGTTAGTTTGTTTTTAAGAAAACACAATTTTTAGGCTACAAACTATTTTATATATATATATATACACATATATATATACACACACATATATGTATTTATATATAATATATTATTTATATATATTATATATATTTTTCTCTCTCTATATATATATATTTTCTCATTATTCAGAGAAATTAGAGAACAAACAGAATAATTTAACTTCCCAAGATCATAGCTAGAAAATGTTAGCGACAGAGTGAGACCAGGAAGTCTGGCTGGCAAAGACTTGCCATAATGATGGAGCTCTGTACCTTTTATATGATTGCCGGGGAAGATGGATATTTCTCAGCACATATTTTTCTCAACTGATTTCTAATATATTCTCATATTTACTGATTAGGATGTTGTTATTGCTCTTTTAAATCTCTAGTAACAGCTAATATATTATCTTAAAGGAAATTGTGAACAGTTTTAACTTTTAAATCCAACAAACAAGAGCCTGAGTTCAGCCATCACATCTACAACTTTGCGGTCTTGGGCAAAATTCCTTCTTTCCCCATCTAGAGGTATAATGCCAGACCAAACTGAAGAGCTGCTGTGAGGAGCAAATGAGATAAAAATGCAAGCTCTTGGCATAGTGCTTAGCAACTAGTGACCATGCACTACAAATGCTCTGTGATCATAAATATCAAATGATTTCAAATATTTGATACTAAGAGTTTTATTTAAGAGGATTTGGAGAAAATTTGGGAATCATACATATTTTGATGGCTAGGAGAGTGTGAGACTTCAGCTATTTTGTGTTCGGCACTGGGCGTTAGGCAAGGGAGTGGAAAAGGAAAGCATCAAAGGCAAGATTTGTGAATTTCAAATCTTCACACTGATGAAGGGAACACCACGAAAATATGTCAGGCTTTATGCAGGCCATTTCTGTCTGGTTTCTGGCTTCTGACAGGGTAACAGGCAAGTCATGAACGGATAGTTTTGGTGTAGGTGTCTCATGGTGTGCTGCCCATCCTACTTTAAAAAAAGTTCTGCCTGCATACACAGAGTTCATAGAGTACTACAGCTGATTCATCCTAGCCGCATGATGTCGTTTAGATTGTTAACAATGAATCTGTGCACTATTAATTCCTGTGCCTGTGTAAGTGATTATGTCATAGCAATTGATACCTTGAATTTAGGTATTTGATGAAGAGATAAAAATATGCTGACAGTCACCTTGGTGCTCTATGGCAGCTCGCTTATCTCAGTGGTTATTTGAAGGTAATTGCCTGAGCATCAAGTCTCAGAGTTTCTTCCAGCAAAAGCCCCTGACTCTCTTCTCCAGGGTCCTTCGTTATGCACACCTCTTCTCTTCAAGGCAGCGATATGGGTAAAGCTTCATGCATCCTGTCCACATGATCAGACTGCACATCTCCAGGCACATAAAGACATGGGTAAAATTAAACTTCTCACTCTTATTAATAATCCTGTCTCCATCTACCCACTTCTGAGAGAGAGAGAAAGAGAGAGAGAGAGAGAGAGAGAGAGAGAGAAGGAGAGAAAAGAAAAAGAAACATGTATAATTAAAAAGGAAATAATAGAAAGGATTAGGAATATTTTGCTCAAAGTATATAAAATTTCAGTAAGACAAGAGGAATAAGTTCAAAAGATCCATTACACATCACATTGACTAGTTAATCACAATTAATCGCATCGTTGAAAACTACTGAGTAGGTTTAAGTGTTCTCACCAAAAATAAATGAATGAATAAATAAATAAATAAATGTATAAGGCTGTGTTGGTAATGCATGTGAATGCTTGATTTAGCCATTCCACAACATACACATATATCAAAAATCATGCAGTGTCCCATACACGTATATGTTTTGCCATTTTATAACTAATTAACTAATTATTTTATAAAGAAGTGATTGGGCATGTCAAATGCATTTTCAATTCATAGATAATTGTGAGTATTTTCAACTCTGTAGAGTAGGAAAGGAAGATTTTGAGAGGATAATTGTCTTAGTCATCTGATGAGCCTGGTTCCCACCCTCATCTTGGTCTGCTTTGGAGAAAAAATTGGAAAAGCTGTAGCATCAACCCCCTCTCCTTTAGCTCCACAGCACAACTATGTACATGGAAGGAAAAAAAAAGTGTACAGGCATTGTGCATAAACCATATTAATTTGTCTAAGGAGTAGAATGAGAAGGGCCTGGATAGAGTGTACGCCAGCACAACACAGTCCTTCTAAGCAGTTTCATAGCAGACTGCCTTCTCTTAAAACTTCAAAGTCAAAAGAATGAACAAAGTGGGTGCCAACACTCTAAATGATTTTAATGCATTATATGCAGCATTAATGGCCAACATGGAGACAAATTAGCCATTAATGCTGTGTAAAACGGTCATTTTCATAATAACTAAACTTGGTAGGTGTTAGTGGTCACATGAAATTATTTAGCATCCTGATTCATAGTGAGAAAAATTATGTCACGCAGGGAAATCACTTTAACAAGCCCACAATTAATGGCCAGTGTTAGCCCAACAAATCTTTATTTCCCATGTGCCGCCTCTTTCATGTTGCCTGCCCTTTTCCCCTGTCTCTCCGGAATTAAAATTGAGAAAGCTCTTCGCACAGCTCTGGGCTGATGTGCTCAGCAGGTAGCAGTAACAATAAAACTTCCCAAATCCTTTCCTGAAGTGGGCATGATATCAATTAAATCTTAATGAATAGACATCATTTCAAATACATGGACGTTTTAAGAATGATCTCACAAGAAAGCAAAGACCTAGGGAGCTGTAACTGAGCTGAAAGAATGGCAAGGTTGCAGCTGTCATTTAAAATTACTCAACAGGGAATCTCAGAAATTAAGGAAAACATGTTGGTGCAACAGAAACTGAAATAACGTCTTCGAGTCCTCAAAGAACTAAGGGCAAGCGTGGAGATGCGAAAGAGACACTGATGCTTGGAGGCTGCATGCATTGGGAATGTCTTCATCTCTTTCTGACAGAAAACAAGTACTGATTTTTAGGTCATCATCTTGGTTCTTAATAACTATGAAGAGTCTTTTTAGAAAAGAAAGCAATAAGCAGTATAGAGGCACAGGGAAGAAAGGTGAATAGGTTTAATTCATTCCTGAGGACAGTACCCCATGACCTCATCACCTCCTAAAGGTCCCACCTCTTAATACCATCACTACAGCAATTAAACTTCATCATGAATTTTGGAGGGGGCATTCAAACCACTGCAGAGATCAGACTTCATAGCAGTACAAAGAAAGAAAAGAAGAGGAGAAAAAGGGGAGAGGGGAAGTGAAGGAAACAAGGAGAGAGAAATCCTAGGGGTGACCTTTCTCTTGTTCATACCTCCAGAGGAAAAGCTTTCTAAAACTGAGACCTCAGGGAGGATACTTCTTAAAAATTGTGTGTATTAGGAAAAAGAACTGCTAGAGTTGCTTGAAGTTTGTCAATAACTGTGTTCCACTCTGAACCCTCAGGCCTGAGTCCCTAGAGTCCAAAATGATTAATTCAAGTCTTTCTTTCCTAAGAGAGTATTTCCAGGCATTCTCCTGACTGTTTCTTGCCCACTGTAGGCAAGAAAACACCTCCCACCTCCAGCAAGACTGTTTGTTTCTGGATGTGACTGGACCTCAGCCTGTTTATTCCCACCTATCAGCAGCACTTGCAGGATTCCGCTGTGCAGGAACTTAGAAGACAGTAGCTCTGTTTCATGGAAGAAGAGCAGAACAAGAGAACTGAACACCTTTTGGTGAGAGGCAAAGCTTCACATCTGATCCAAAAGAAATTTGAAGCATGAAAATATATATCTATCTTATTCAAGTTCTATAGTGCCTGCCACCTGGTGAACTTAGACGATAGGAAAAATGTTTATTCCTATTCTTTTGAGATTTTTGCCCCAAAATATATAGTTGAGCTTCAAAGAAAAGTTTAGGTACACAAATAATTAAAATTTACTGCATGAGAAAGTTTTAAATTTCCTCTTTAATAAATAATTTTAGTTACCACCTGTCTTCAGAAACTTGAGGATTTTGCTCAAATAAAGTTTTAACAAAATTCTATTTTATTTTATAGAATAAAGTATTAAACTGATCAATAATATCTTTCAAAAATTAATGTCATATCTAACCTTAATACCAGGAGATATCTTTCCAAACTTGAAAAAATTATAAATGGAGAGGATGATTGACTGAGATACATTTTAAATTACCAGCAGTATGTTAAAGTAGAAGCTGAAAACTACCTTGGAAAAACTGCCTGTGTACATAGGATAAGCAAAGTTAATCAGAATGAAAACTAAAGAAATTTAAAAATATAAATAAAGACAGACTAATCAAAAAGCAGCACAGAGAAGTAAAATGATAATTAATAATATAAAATTCAACTTCACTGTGAAAAATTAAAGTTCAACTTGGGAATAAAAATATTCATTTTCATCTATCAAGTGAAATATAAAATATTTAATGCTCAGCACTTCTGAGGAAATAAGGAAATTGGCACATTACAGACATATACAGGCACACTTAGTAGAGCCATAAGATTTCTAAGAAAACTGTCCAGCTTGTGCACTTGCTTGCCTTTAAGAGGTAAGGAAGACAGATTTAATCAAAGCAGACTATGTACTGTATGCAATGAATTCATTTGTTTTTGCTTCCTTGCTTAGTTCATTTTTTTAAGAAGACACTCTTATAGTATGCATGTGATTTAAAATTGACACACTAAAGCCATACCAAGAACACCATAAGTTATATTGGCACATGTAATTCAGAACTCATTACTAAAATATATATGCAGTCCTTGGAGACTGGACTGGAGAGAGACCCAAGTACCAAGAGGAGATAAAAATGGCAAATCTGCAAGTCAGCTAGGTCCCCAGGTACAGCATCCAGGGACACAACAGCTTCAGTCTTTGTTCTAGATTCACTTGACAGCAGGGGTGAGATGGTGTTTATTCAGATAAAGAGCACAAGAGTAAACAACTAGACACCAACCAAAATGTTAGAGTCAGTCAGAAGACTGCCATTCATGAGTCTCCCAGCCATACTTCACCTTGGCTTAGATTTGAAACAGGGTACAAGTCAGGGAAGGAAGAAGAGACACATCAAGACAAAATACAAAAGATCCTGCAAATAACTGCAGAATAATTGTACATCAGGTATGAGGTACCAGGCAAAACTGGAAGGAAGAAGGCTAAGCCTGGTTCTTCTGACTAGAATCCTGCTTAGGCATGTGGAAAAGGAAAAGTTGTTACCTACAGCCAACTGACCCTGCCAGCTATTGTCCTAGGTTACTTGAATGCAGGTGTCATTAGAACAAGATGACCTGAAGTACAAGTTCAGAGGCCACTACATACATACAGATGGGTCATTTGCATTTTGTCCCTATTAAATAGTAAGACAGTGATAAAGAATTGAGTATATAGGTTGAGAACCTCACGGACAAGTCCAAGAAAGACCAGAGAAGAAAGCAGAAACTATAGAAACCTATCTGCTCATGCCTGCATTATTTTTACTTACAGGAGCAACTCATTTACACCACTTGAGAACAAAAACAAACAAAAACCAACTTGACCCTTATCACTTCTGAGAGGTAAACTTTTGATCACTTCTGTGTTTAAATTTTATTATGAATATTGTTTCATTCCAAATAATTAAATTTGCCTTGTTTCATTGATTTCCCATTTGAGGACAGAAAAATGAGGGATTTAGTTTATGATATTCTTACCCACATACCTGCATACATTCTCTTATGTTATCTTTAACTATTCTAGTTACTTTCCTAAATACATAATAATCTTAAGTTGCTATGTCTTTTCAGCAACTTTGAATAAATGTAATGACTCTCCACATAGATGGTTTTAGTAACTGCTACAACAAACTCACTCTCCAAAGGGCTTGAAATGAAAAGATTTCTGACCTACATCAGTTTCCCATGTTTTGTTTTGTTTTTTTGTTTTGTTTTGTTTTTAGGTCCCAAACTGATGCAGCAATCAGTGTCTTGAAACTTACTAGTTGGCACAACAAAGAAAAGAGAGCTATGGAGAATTCCAAGTCAGTAATTAAATTCCCTTGGCCCAAAAGTAACACCTATAACCTCCATCCCAAAACTCACAGGCCAAAACCATTAAAAATATGAATTTGACTTTTACACATTCTTCTTAGACTTTGTAAATTCACACACTTACATCCATTGGGAATTTTCACCCGATTTTTACAACAACAACAAAATGAAATCTAGCTATACACATTTCAGGAAATATCTTTTTAAACAATATAACTCTCCAGGTAAATATATATGAATCTTACTCACTTTTTAAAGCCAACTAATATTCTACGGCTATGCAGGCCAAAATAATACTAGCCACAAGTAGCTATTTAAGTTTAAATTTTAATTAATTCAGTTTAAATTAAATTTATTATTTATTTCTTTAGTCACACTAGTTATATTTCAGTTGTTAAAATGAATCCCATAGCTACCATGTCAAACAGTGTGGTTAGCGATAAAATGTTTCATTCATTCTAGAAAGTCAGAAAGTTCTATTAGTCAGTGGAAATTTATTGTATGAATATACAAAAAATTCATTCAGCCCTATTACTTAATTAGTTGATTGTGCCTTTCCATGTGACTATGAACAATGCTGAAAATATATCCTTGATCAAAATACCATATAAATAATTTGATTCATATTGGATAGAGTCCCAAAATGGGACTATACTATACTTTAAATCTCCCACTGATACTTTCTTAATGAAAATTTTCATCTCTGCTTAGGTGTCATATTTATTCTTTTATGTTTTCCACTTCTTCCAATAGTGGTTATTAATACTAGGACTTTATTAATCAGAGTTATTTTAAATTACCAGTCTAACTATTCCAAAGTTGTGTTATGTTTGAACCTTGGTCGGATGCTTGCTTCATACTTTATGTGTGTGTGTGTGTGTGTGTGTGTGTGTGTCCTTTTGCAGGACGTTTCAATTTTTTGTTAAAAGGCAGATGTGATGTATCAGGTCAAAGGAAATTAGGTAAAAGGATCTTAAGTGTGAGGGGGTTTTTTGTTTTGTTTTGTTTTTTTTCCTAGTTAAGAGTTAAGCTGTGTTTATTGTTTTCTGGAGCTCTTGTGTCAGTTACTAAAATATCCTGTATTGTCTTTGTTTTTCTCTCCTTTTGTCTTTGGATTTCCCTAGAGACTCCTTTTTAAATAGAATCTGAGGCTTGCAGTTCTTTTAAATATAAGCCTCTATTATTTTACAGGAGCTCTATTGACATGGTGGGAAGACATGGGGGAAAGAAAGCATTCTACAATACTATGAATAGGTTTCAGTCTTGTGAGTCTGTAACCTTCATGATTGCTTCTCAGCTTCACCACTCTTAGGTGAAACTGGAAGGCTAGAGAGGGTAGAGTTGGGTAGTTCCTTTCCCCCATGTTGAAGGTTAAAGGGGGCTCATGTGAAGTACTCTCCATCCTCCCAATTGGTTAGGCTATGATCAAATCAACTTGGTTAAGAGAATTTTCCTTGAGGACAGGCTTATGTTAATGATGATGGCTGATGAACATAATTAATGGTCTGTCTGTATGTCAAATGGTTATTTTTCTCCTCTTGCCAGAAGCACAAAGGAATTTCTTTAACCTTTACCCTGACAATTAGTTGGAATTTTGAAGGTAAATTCATCAAAGGTGTACTCACTAGATTTTTTTTCATCCCCTAAACTATCCCATGATTACTTTCCAGCAACTAGTAGATTATCTTTTCATTATCTCTATCAGTTGCTCACTACAGAAAGGTCTCCTGTTCCCAGGAGGCTGTAATTCTTCATTTTCACCTGCTTACTATAGTCTTTATGTTTTGAAGCAAAGCATGGGGACATATCTGCAATTCTAGCAACTAGGGAGGCTGAGGCAGGAGGATTGAAAGTTCAAGGCCAGCCTTAGTAACTTATTAAGGCTCTTCAGAAACTTAGTAAGGCCCTATCTCAAAATAAAACATTAAAAGAACTGGGAATGTAGCTTAGTGGTAGAGCACTCCTGGGTTCAAATTCCAGTACCCTCCCCAAAAAATATTTGGAGGATGGCAATTTGTCCTTCCACCTCAATTACCTCATGGATTTGAAGAGTTACTGATCTTCACTTTTCTCAGATATTTTTTTCTTGTTGAGATAATGAAGCTAGACTTAAAGACATTGGGTTTGATGGAGAAAATGGAGGCCGATTTGGATCCAGGAAGTTGGAGACTGCCCTGGGGATATCGGAGTGTCAACATCTCCAGAGCCCTTTGATTACCAAGATTACCTGCCTATACTACCTCTTCCAAAATGTTGCAGACTGGGAATTGTTAATTAATGCCTCCTGAGCTGCTTCCTCCCTGAATCACTCTATTTGGCCCTCTTCCCTGCCCATCTGCTTCTCACCTTTTGGCCATCCCACAACATCTTCTGGGCCTAGTCACATATGAAGGAAGGAAAGAGATAAGGAGGAAAAGAGCAGAAGAACAAAGAAAATAAAAGTCTATAAAGGGGTAGGGCACTCTCATTTCTTGGGATACCAGAACAACAGCTAAGGAACCCTTCTACCTCCTAGGAGAAGTCTGCATTACTATTTTTAAATAAAACCTACTTTCTATGCTTGTCTTGGCAAGCTTCTCTGATGTTCAAACTTCAACATTTGAGGAAGCAGAAATCACTGATAACCAGCGGTATCAATAATGCCAGAGCAATGACCTTTAAGCTCGTTATATGCCACACCACCAGAAGTCAGATTCTGTCACTTTTTCTTTTTCTGTTTCAATTAACACACACACACAAATGACAAACCCATCATTCTAACATTTTTGTTTGTTTGTTTTTAATAAGCACCAAGGGTCTCCTTTGGTCAGAAACTGTCTTTAGGTACTGGAGACTTCTCCAGACACGTAAGATTTAATGGTCAATCATGTGCAATGCTGCCAAGAAAATAAATGACAGGAAGACAGGCAAGATGTCAATGCAGAGCACCTTCAGTCGAGAGCTGAGGGTAGCATTCACACTGCAGATACTCAGAAACAATGAAGACAAAGGGACAGGGTAGATGAAGGAGAGTAATAAGAGCAAGATTTTTTTGTAAGCTCTCAAAGACTAAAGAGCTTTTATGTACTGATGTGATAAAATGAGTTATGAGAGATAAACTGAAAATCAAGAAAAATTAGGGGAAATTTGAAATACCAAGACTCCCTAGGTAGGACAGAATGGGATTCAGAACAGAGGTTATCAAAACTGGCTTCTGTCAAGGGGAAACAAATCAGTTCAGGCACAAACAGATATGTGATTTGAGTTCAGAACTCCATAAGGTTTCTTTCCAAGAAGTTCTAATTTCCTTGTGTCATAACAAACAGAATCTCTGCTAAAAAGCGAAACTCTTTTACTAAAAGGGAAAGTGTTTTGCCAAAAAAAGAGAGTGATGAGGAAAGAATGAGAGGGTCAAAACTTTTAAGTACATAGCTTTATAAACAATTATTGTTAATGACGAAAGCTGTCTAAAAATCAGCACAACAAAGTATGATGGCACTGCTAAGAAGCACTGGGGTCCTTTTGGATGCTTTGCTGTCATTGTGTTAAATGATCAATACGCATGGTTGTGGGGTTTTCTCCAGGCAAGAAAAAGCAGTTTCTGGAATTGCTTCAAGAATGTCCAAAGAAGAAAAAAGAAAAAAAGAAAGTCATGGAACAAAAAAGAGTTTAAAATATGAACAGAAGAACAGCCAGTGACAGCTCAGTCTCAGCTGGGAGTAAGTTGAAGTAGATAAGAGTCAGAAGATAGGGGAAGAACACATGTTCCAAATGTAGTTGAGCTCATTGGACTCAGAGGGTCTCTGAGTTATAATTTCAAAACAAGTTCAAAGACATGGCATGCAAATGATGGCAAAACCAAAAAGGAAACAGAACAGAAGGTTGGTGGATATGTAGAGATAACAGAGTCCAGAAAAAGTGAAACAATCAACACTGTGGTGGGTCATGGTGATTGGGGCGTTGCTAACACTTGAAGCACTAAAAAAACAGGAGCAGATGCCAAACATCAAAAATGAGGGGAATGATTAGGAAGCGTATGGAATTTAATGACAGTGTGAGTAAATACTGCTACAATCTGATTCACGACCCTTAGAGCAGCTGGAATTTTTCACAAGGAAGGAGAGAAATGTTGTAAACTAACCCCTGGAGCAGTGGAGAACAGAGGATTGAAGCATATACATGAACAGAGTTTCCCCCAACTTGCTGAAAATATGTCTGAATATTGTGCTTATTATCTGACACCTTTCTATATCTTGAAGGTAGAGACATTATTTTACCATTTTATCAATAATCATATGTGATAGAAGACATAAGCAAATATTGAATTTGTTTAAAAATATAGAAAACCAACCTCCAAAAGATTTATTTTTGCTGACCCAAAAACTTCTCATCGACATTATAGGCATGTTAATCATGAGAATCCTATTTAAGAGAGACAAGGAATGGGCCCTCTCCATTCTAAGATTCTCGGCTCAAATACGTAATTCCATTATGTGATTCTTTATCTTCAGGATGCAGCCCAAAAAGCAGAGATAAAGGACCATCTACTTTTCTAATCACATTATCCAAGCTATACTATTTGATATCCAGCTTTTTTTTTAACCTTAATCCTGAGTGAACGTGTAGAAAGTCAATAATTCAAAGATTTTGTGTTATTCAAAAGAAAGAAAGAAAAGTGACCTCAAGTCACATGACCTGAATGAGCCAATTGAGGGGATGGGTCACAGCATGGATGCTGGAAAACAAAAGAATACCTTGGCTGTGTTGTGATAACTTACAAATTATGAGTGGATAGGAGAGAAAGCACTGAAATGCAAGTCTACCTGCTTGTGTTCAACCTATGTGTCTTTCATGATGTCACTATTTAGAAAGCCATTTAGAGCTCCCTTTCATCACTTACAAAATTAGGTTAGATAATAACTTCATCACAAAAGTCCATTTCAAGTTCATGATAAAAATTTTGCTATGTTTTTTGGACCCTGGATAAAATAATGACCTCTGTGTTACATGGTTGGTGGCACTCAGTTCCTTTCTTCCATTTTCAGTACATTTCTCTCCTTTTCCTTGCATCTTGGGTCTCTCAAATTCTGACTTGAAGAAATATACTTGGCGAATTTGGGATAAAATCTACAAGACTACGTCCAAACTAGAGGAATTAACTTTTATCATTATTAGTTCAAGGACTCTAAACTAAGCAACTATGGAAACCAGTATATGACACATAGCAATTAAATATTAGCTTTATCTTTCTGGGCCATATACCTTTAACTAGAACTAAATTATATGACAGCTTTCAGCCCTGATGAAGCAAACATATCCAAAATTTTAAATACATTGAATTAAGCTCAAGGCAAAAATAGAGATATTGCCAGGTCTTAATCCTTTCCTGTTGCTTTATTTTTCCCCAAAGGTGGAAGTTGGTTTGAGATTAAGGTGGGAATGAATTTTCTGTCCTCTAGTTACAGTTGTCCAAAGTGCAAATAGAAAAAATTAAACTGCTTACTTAAAGCCTTAGAATCAGTTCAATTTTATACAAAGGAGACAATTCAGTCTTCTTGTTTTTAAGATGGAAGCTAATTTGACTTCTACTGACAACAATTGCTTTATAAAAAGAAACCCTAAAGACTATTTTAACCTATTTTGAACAATGTTCCAACAACAAATGTACAGATATATATTTAACAAATACACATACACCCATGTAAATCTTCAATGTTCTTAATACCTCTGTGTAATACCTCACTCCAATGTGGCTGTCCTTATCAAAGAGAAAATCTCAATATTGTAAGAAAAGAATAGCATGCAATAATGTAATCTTTTAGATAATCCTAGACTGGATTACCAAGAAAATAGCCATGTCCCAAAACAAGATGGTTAAGGCAACTAAAATCTGATTAGGGGACAATAGTGATCTATTTTGCTACGTATATAATAATATATTTCAGATAGGTAGATGATAGATAGATAGATAGATAGATAGATAGATACATAGATACGTAGATCGATCACCATGCGCAATGGTAAAATGAATTACATACATCCCTAATATAAACAATGGTACCAATGTCATATCCTGTGTTAATGCTTCAGAATTCTAACTTGAGATAATCCAACATAAAATAGGATTATCTGGAATCAATAAAATATTAATTATAGATACTAAAATAGTACTTAACCCTCTGCAATTGCTAAGGCACTAGGCTGTAATGAAGATACATTTCCTACAATAATTTTATTTACATTCAGAAACTTTATATAAACACTCAGAAGAAGTAAAAAGATATGGCAAAATACATGCAGGAGGACTTTGTGTGTATGTGCATGTGCATGTATATATAGTCATTATTATTACATATTTGCACACAATGAAATAAATGAAGGTTCAAGCAAGTTTAGTCTTTGGGATGTACTGAAAAATGCATAAGGGGAAGAGGAGATAGGAAAAACTTCATTTCTGAATAATGAGCTTAGAAGCAACTCATTAACTATAATAAAAGATGTATTTTCCTCTGAAAACATTGTTGCACAATTACCTTGCATCTAATGCCCAATTGCTATAGATGGACATTTACACAAAAGCAAAAAACAAACAAAAATAGCCATCAATCTATTGATTTGACCTCAGAAGAAAGCTCACACCCTCTCACTGATTCTTCAAAATACATAGAATGCACAGCAGCAGTATTCAGCAATATTTTAAAACTCATATAATTGTCGTTAACCCTCCCTAATTACCATATCACCTTTTGCCTATGTCCTTTAAACTTCTTTTTATAATTTTTAAAATATTAGTGAATATCCTTAGTAAATATAGTACCCTTACTTACATGAGCACACATTTTCTTTAAAAATAACCATTATGTACCCATTTACATAAATATTAAATGAAAAAGTATTTTTTACCTAAAATTTCTCACTTTTAATACAGTCTTTTTTTACATCTCTGTAACATTAAAGAAAATAAGGGAAAGTCATTAAGATTAAATCATATCAGTAACACAATCCTGGAAACCTGGAACCCCTCTAAATATTCAAAGCAAAGTCACTACTCAGATGGTGAAAGAGCATGGTCTTTTGGACATTTCCTGTTAGATGCTACTTAAAGGTAGATTAAAATGTCAGATTTTCAAAATTGACCATGAGTTGATAAAATTAGCAACTCAGGAGGGTGATGCAGGTGGATTGCAAATTCAAAGTCAGCCTCAGCAACTTAGCAAGGTTACCTAAGAAACTTAATGAGACCCTGTCTCAAAATTGAAAAAAAAAAAGAACTGGGATGTTGCTCAGTGATTAAGTACCTCTGAGTTCAATCTATGGTACCAAAAAAAAAAAATTGAACACATTAATCAGAACAGAATTATTTTCCATTTGAAAAAGTGACATCTCTGAAAAATTCACTCAACAAAAGGAGATGTTTAACACTGGTTACGAATAACTCTAAATTTTGCCTATTAACAATAAAATGAATTTTGCATCTATACCAATGGCCATTCCCTCTACATTATATTATAGAGCCAACAAGATGGAATTGGTCTGGACAATTAAAGTTCATTCTTAGACCAAAGTAGAAGTTGCATTCCAATGGAAATATGGAGTTTTCAGATGAAGAGATTGACCCTCTCCATCTACTTGTACCTTGTTCTGTTGAATTCATCATACTTGTTCCCATTTTAAAATATTGTAGTCTTAGGTTTTTCTTCTCAAAAATGTCACCTACTTTGATTTACATCTCTTGACTTTTAAGACAAATGCTCCACATCAAGCCCTATGTGCCAGTGTTGTGACCATGCAAAGCAAATATCAACTAGTATCTAAAAGATATGCTCTGGAGTCCTAACTTTCAAGTTAGGAGCCCATGTTTTCCTTTGCTGGTGTCATCACAGACAAGTTAATCAACCTCGTCTGTGTCTTACTTTCTTTATTTGTAAAATAGGGGCAGTAGTACTTGTCTCAGATATATCTTTTAATATTTTTTTCTAGTTGTAGATGGACACAATACCTTTATTTTATTTATTTGTTTATTTTTTATATGTGGTACTGAAGATGGAACCCAGTGCCTCACATGCTAGGCAAGCACGCTTCCACTGCACTACAACCTATGTTATAGGTATAAATTACACCTATAACAAAAATAACACCTATAATATGTTTAGGTGTGCCAGAAGAGTGTCTGGTACAGAGTAGGCACTGAACACATTCACTATTAAAAATTTTTGTGTATGGGAGATGGGAAGAAAGCAAGGGAGAATGGTTTATATTTTCTCTTTGGTTTCTGATGTTTCCTGATTATCTTCTCTAGCAAATAGCCAGTCTCTGTAGAAAGGATTTGTGGATTTCCATTTCATTATGCTCTGGATAATTCATATCTCAACATAAAATGAAGTATTCCCAAACTCGCCTTCCCTTACAAATGCATCACAACACTTCAACATTACCCCTTCATTATTCACTAGTTTTCACAGAAGAGACTCATGCCTTTTCAAACGAGATCTTTGTTGTTCTTGATAAGAGATGAAGGGCTTAATAAACTCTTTCCATGGGGGATATTACATCATGTAATTTGTCATTCTGAAAAGCTACATTTTACCTCCAGGTCTTTTTATCGCTAAGGTATTTTCCCCAGTCATGACAACACATTTTTCTTAATATATGATTTCAGACAAACTTTTGGCAACAAAACTTTGGCAAAGAAACTTGTTCAAAATCTATTTTTTTCTTCTCCAAAGCTAAATAAATACCCAGTTGTTTCTCCTTTCCATATGTTGATGTGGTGTAGCTTCCATGTGTTCACTACAGACAATTAAAAAAAAGATTAAGATTAAGATGAATAAATCACAAAAGTAATGAAGATAAATTTAGATGTGTTGATCAAATCAGAAACACTAGCCAATTTGAGGAACTTCCCTTGAATTGTATAACATGAAGTTTTAGACTCATTAAAGTATTCTGTTACTTTATTCAACAGGCAATAAATTGAGGAAAGGTGTTACCCCGAAGACATAGACTGGGATGGTACCATACAAGTCAAGTACTCCCTAAGAAATCTTCATTCTGAGATTCTGAGGAAACCTAGAATTATCTGAGGTTTATCCTTAATGATAATTCTTTAACATTTCAGACAGGATGATGCTAGAACTTACAGTTTGTCTAGAATCATCATACTTATATACTAAATATTGGGGGAAATTTTCATTTCAGTCAAGGCATTGCCAGCATTTTTGAAGAGCTCTGCTTTTCTTTTCTGGAGTTGTTATTCAATGGTCATTGCCAAAGCTCTTTGGTTGTTTAGCATCTGGCAGGAGGACCTTGAGAATTTGGCTAGTTTCAATTATGCGGGTACTAAGGAAGGGAGGTAATTCTAGATATGCAAATCACATGAGCTTTGAATCACAGATCAAACCTGAAGCTTTGCATATTTGAGTTCATTTGTCTTTGGCAAAACAAGTGTTCCTGCTTTTAAAAGGGAAAATTGCTGAAATATACCTTATTGAGAAAGCAGTTAAAATTGATTCTACATCAAAAAACCTCATAAAACTAATATTTGATGATATAAATGTAAATGAATTAAAAGCACATGGACAAAAATTTCCTTAAAATACAAAAGGTTAGATGAAATATGTATGGGGTTTTCTTAGTCTGGCATGATAGAAAATTAATTTAAGATGATGGGAGCATTTAAAATGTGGCAGGCTCAGTGGTTCCTCGGACTTCTGCTGCAAGAATGGTTATTTATTTCAAAGCAAAATTCTTCTTGTCAGGGATCATCCAAAAAAAGTGCATTTTATGAGCCCCCAATTCTAAAGAACTTCTGGGGGAGCAAAAATTATGCAAGTAGAACAAGGACCTAAGAAATACTTATTACAGCTGAAGTAGATTTTAAAACAATCTACCTCTGAATGATTCATGTCAAGCCTCTACTTGAGTCACTAAATTCATAAAATCCTTTCCATAGTTCATGGATCACCAGTTGACAGCATACATAGAAATTTTATTTTAAAGTTTTCTTATTTTTACAGAACTCTATTTTTATCCCATGCAGATTGGTGAGTAGAGACCAAATAATCATTGTAGCTACTCAGAGCTACATACTGTGTATGAAACTTTCTCTTCATTCCTTTTCACCCAGCTGAGAGCCCTAGTCTGTGGTCTCTTCTCCACTCACCACCCTTCCTCTCTCCTGGAATACATGAAGCTCTGCAGTCAAAATTTGCTAAGGTTTACCTGGTTTGTCCAGTCTCCCTTGAAGATTAGGCCAAGTCTTGTGCCCTGAACACTGTCCTGTTCTGTCACCCCTCTCCAGCTTATTGGTCCCTGCCTTTCTAGCTTTTCCCTCCGAAATGTCATTCAGTGATGGTGATTAATGACCATTCAAAGAAAATTAGAAGCAAGAAATTTAATTACTCTAGCTTTATAAAGAGTTAAATTTTGTGATGTAGTGATTATTAGTTTAATATTTCACTTTGTTAAAGTAATAATATTATTATTAAATTAATACATATGATAGTTATAATAATTTTAAATTAAATTAGCATAAAAAGACCATTCTTTCACAAATAGCACTTTAAAGTTTTTAGTCCTAGATCCTAGATTTGTGAATAAAATAAATGCAGTTTAACTTTAATTTTAATTCTAATTTCATTTAAATATTTTTAATTTAAATGGAATATAACTATTTGATTTTTTTAATGTCTATACAATTTATGGCCAATTTAAAATATATTAAAAGTGGTAGTTAGAACAACTCAGTCCAAATGAGAAACACTAGTTTCTAAGTCATTAGTTTTCTAGCTATAAGAAAAATTAATGAGAAAGCCAGAATGTACACTGATAGATGGTTTTGCTTGCATAAAAACATTTTTCCTGGCAATTTTTATTATACCTATAA
Organism: Glaucomys volans; assembly: GCA_020662805.1. Taxonomy (NCBI): domain Eukaryota; kingdom Metazoa; phylum Chordata; class Mammalia; order Rodentia; family Sciuridae; genus Glaucomys; species Glaucomys volans. The sequence goes on along the minus strand of JAJEJO010001502.1, from coordinate 321,954 downwards.
GAATTAACATAAACACATATTACATATTAATTACATATTAATATTACAAATTAATAAAAATGATCAAAAAATATGATATTCAGTAGATATGAAGTATTTATGAGACTGGTTTAACAGAAATGAGAGTTTTATATCTTGTTTTCCTAGTTGAGCTAGACCACCTAAAACAATACAATTAATGTCAAAATTCTACCTGTTGGGTTGATGTCTTTTCCAAGGTAGAAACAGCACTTATCAAAACCATACTGAGTTACTTTAGTTGTAAATGTCATATAATAACTCATTCTACTTGATCCACTACAGTGATGCCTTAAATGATAGTCCTCCAAGTAAGTGAACATGGCCATATACAGACTAAGAAAGTGATTCTGTTGAGAGAACTTTTTTTAAGTGAACACACATACTGAAAATTGTGTAACAATGTGTCTCTTTATTTTTTATTTGAATTTAATTTTAGCTGATACATAAAAACATAAAAACCGTACATAATTATAGCGTGCCATGTGATTTTCCAATGCATGTATTACTGTATAATGTTTAAATTGGGGTAAACTATATCACCCATCATTAATATCTTTTTATTATGAAAACATTAAAAATCATTTCTTCCAGCTCATTGAAATACACTGTAAACTAGTATTATCTATAGTCCCTACTGTGCAATAGCACCCCAGAACTTCCCAGTCTTAATTTGGTATCCAGTAATCAAGTTCTCCCCATCCCTGTGGTCCTCCTACTCTGCCCAACCTTTGAAAATCACCATTTTAATCTCAACTTTAGTGAGATTGACTTACTTAGATTCTACTCTTTTTGATTTATTTTTTTAAAAAACTTACATTAAAAGTGAGAAAACTCTTTGATCCATTTCCTATTTCTAATCAAGAGTAGATTTTGACCTAGGTAGCTGAAGGCTAGATAATTGATGATGGAGTGAATCTTCAAGTGAAATATTACCAAATTAGGAACAAATTTCTTTAGGATGAGAGAAAAAAATCATATCAGATCAGAGATTTTTTTTTAAATGCCAAAACTCCACACATCAAACTATCTCTGTTTAACTGTCACAACTGTCTAACATTTTTTCCTCCTGCATTCTTCACTTGCATCTTCTTTGTGCTCCTCATAACACAGCACCTGCAGTATAATATCTTTTTTCTTAGAGAATGAAAGGCAACTCAAACTCAAGCTCTACACCCCTCTAGGGGAATGTCCACTCACTTCTATGATAAACTTTTCTCCAGGAATTTCTGGTTGCAATTTCTGTGATACCTGCAAATCAATGTTTTTGCTTTGCACCATTTGTGTCTTTTCTAGTTTTTCACAAAGCTATCCCATCATACGTAGAAGCAGAGGCTCTCTTGTCTGCTTGTTTTCCCCTTCACCCATTGGAAGGATGAGATGGTTTTATGAATATTTGTTTTAGAAAAATTTTAGCTTTGTTGATCAACTCTAGTGTCATTTTGTTTTCTAACACTGCTTTCAAGTTTTTCTCTGTTCTACTTTTTTTCTCTTCTGAATTTCTGACAGGTAATCATTTATCAATGTTAATTTGCAATTTTTTAGTGATAGATATATGTTGAATTTTATCACATGCATTAGAAGTACATTTCTAAATATATTGCACAATTTATTCCTCATATGCTTTGATTCATTTTTCCTCCTTTTGAGAACCATTATTCAAAAGCATTTTGTTGTGTTTAATTTCTAAGCCCTTGGATAATCACAGAATGTCAATATCACATACTTACATATCTTAAGGGTTACAAATCTCTATTTTACTGGTGAAACTGATGTTCATTCAATTCTTGCTCTATTTTGGATTATCTGCTCTTTCCTTCTGAAAGTTTTTAGACTTTGTTCTTTGTCTTCATTGTTCTCTGTGATCTCTTCAATTGTGTTTCTTCTCTAATATAATTTAGTTGATGAGGTAGATGGTTTGTAAAGATGAACACAATAATTTCTCTTTTCCTAACTGACTGTCATTTTGCAAAGTAATCTTAGTAGTTTCTGCTTTTGGAGATAGAGTTTATTTTTCCTCTTTTTGTCTAGTCTTGCCGTATAATGTGTTTTGTCAATAGAGTGCTGGTAAACATGATGAAAGCAGAAACACGAGCAGCATTTGTATATTGAGTCTTGCTCTTTTTTGCAGCTCTTAAAACTCTGAGACCACAAAGTGAACCATCCTAGACTAAGTAGTCCAAGCCATTCTAACAAGTGACTGAAAAACCATGTATGAGCCAAGGGGAGAGCAGTGTAAAAATAGGTGATGCAAACTCAATTGTCAGCTCTCAGAATTTTGAACTAATAATTTTTTTTTTTTTTGTACTGAGGATTGAACCCAGGGGCACTTCACCACCGAGCCACATCCCCAGCCCTATTTTGTATTTTATTTAGAGACAGGGCCTCACTGAGTTGCTTAGGGCCTCGCTAAGTTGCTGAGGCTAGCTTTGAACTCGCGATCCTCCTGCCTCAGTCTCCCAAGTGCTGGGATTACAGGCATGCGCCACCACACCCAGCTTGAACTAATAAATTTTTAAACCAGTGAGTTTAGAGGTGGTTAATTACATAGCAAATCCTAACAGGTAAACTAAAGTTTCCTACAGAACTTCCAATCCTAAATTTTTAATATTTTTTAAAATATTGGAATTCTATTAATATTTTTAACTATTCCCCCACAATTTATTTTTATTTTCACTGAAATTATTTGTATATGGATAGTTATACCACTTTTCTTTTTCATCTTTATTATGTTTCTCATATTTTCCATCATTTCATTCTTTTCTGAGTTCTTTTTTTCATTCTTTTCCTTCTCCCTTTTTCTCTGTTCTCTGTTTTTAAATATCTCAACCTAACTTCTGATTGGATAATGTGTCCCTCATCTTACCTGAATTCTTGTTTCATTGCTTCAGTTGCCAACCATTTTATTTTCCCTAGCCTGAATTCAGCTTGGTTTTGCTTCATGTATGCTTCTTATGCATATTTTAAATTATCAGTTTGTCTACTTTGTTAATTTTATCTCTCTGGTGAAATTGTCCTGTTTTAGTCCTTGTGTTATTCTGTTTTTATTCCACAGTTCTTGTGAATTTTTCTGTAATTGAATTTTTAAGCAGAAGTATCAGCACAATCCATGCATTTACTTCACCATCATAAAGAAGTTTTCAAAGGAGTTCAGACTTAGAAAACAGACTGAAGTTAAATCAGGCAAACCTGGACTGATGAACTAGTCTCCCTTACACCGTTATTCCCGCTGTCTCCCCTTGACTTTGGGGGATATTTTCAAGTCAGGCTCTGGTATGGTTGTTTTGTCCTAACTGCAGGGTCAGAATACAACCATTTTAGTAGTTGTAAGGGTTTCCTTCTGAAGAGATTAGAGATTCCCATAGCCAGTTATCAGTTTTGGAAAGTGGATTAGATCTTCCTTAAATGAGGAAGGGCAAACATATTCCTCTTTTTTCAACTGAGAATCCTTACAGGAAGAACCTGACAGATGCCTAATTCTGCAAGAATTAGAAGAGAGTTAGTCTTGATTCTCTGATAGCAACTTTGGGCCACTGCTTTAAGAACTGCCCTCCAATCACAAAATGCAAGCACAGTGACAGGACTGGCAACAGTGTGTCCCTGCCTGACCCAGGGATGAACACTGTGTCATCTAGCTCCACGATCAGAGACACAGGGTTGGTCTAGGATGGTCCAATCACAGAATCCAAGCTGATCAATCATAGAAACTTTGTCACAGCTATCATAAAAAGATCTGGGCACATTTCTGGAGACCAATATAAGGATGGTAAGTCTACTGACTTCTAGCAAATGTGAACTTTGGGGAAGATTGCCTGAGAATTAAACTAACCCAAAAGGAAGCAGGCAAAAGGATAGAGTCAAGGTAGAGGAAAGAAAGAAGAGAAAGAATTGGTAATTAATATCTTGATCCATCTGTGCCTTAAACCTGTAAAATTTGTTGGTTGGTTTTTTTGGTTTGGACTCAACAAGGTGTGAGTTACAGCCAAAAGAATAAAACAATCATGGTTAGCACAGAAGTTGGTACCAGTAATGAAGTGCACTTAAAATAATGAACTGGCTTATCTTGTACTCATTGGAATATTTCATAAATATGTAATGATACTTAACGATAATGTGTTATACACTTAAAATGGTTAAGATGGTAATTTTATATTATGTGTGATTTTTTAAGATTTTAAAGATTCTTTTTAAAAGTAGAGAAAAGAGATTATGTTGATGTTGACCAACCAAAGGAAGTTTCAGCAGATATTTTTCTTGCTTTGGGAGTCACTAGTGCTTTTTAAAGTTCTGTTTGGAGAATTTCCCATATCCTTAGTCCATGACGGGAACTTATTTTCCCAGTTCCTCCTGCAGTCAGAGAACAGATATAAGACTTCATATAACTTGGCTACAGCACTCAGAATTACCCTTGCAAATCTTCAATTCCAATGCAATTTGAAAGAGCAGGCATCTCATGGGATTTGTTCCACTAGCAGTGAGAGCATACACATTAGCTGTCCAAAGCAGCACCAGTGGTATGTTCTGCAGTTTCTGTGCCTCCTGGTAGCAGTGGGATCTCTAAAAGAGCCAACATACAGTAAAATGTGGTGTTGTTAGTAATATCCATGGCTGATCTTCTGCCTCTTCAAGATATTCTGTGAGCTGCTCGGTATCTTCGATAAATTGTTTTTCTGGTTTTAAATTAGCTGTATGTTCTTGTACTGAGTTCCCCAAAATGCAGTCCAAGGCAAAAGTTGATTTACTATTTACTGTTAATTTGCTATTCATGCCTCTATGAAGTTAGTATGATTGCAACATTTGTAACTTATTTTTAAAAAGAGAGGCAAAAAAATAGATTGGCTGAATTAACATGGAGTACAGTGTAGTGGGTATTTCTCTTTTCCTATTGGAAAAACTGGAAACCCTTGTTAGGTAAAAACAACAAAAATCAGAGGACCTTGCTACTCGTCCCTGGGGATTCAGCATTCAGACAGCATGCCTAATGAGTTTAGAGCTTTAAAATTTTTGAATTAACTTAGGGTATTGGAAGATGGTTATCTTTGACTATTTAGAATTCAAAGAGAGAAAAGAAAAGGAAAACAAGTCACCATTGCATGTGGTTAAAAGCAAGCAAGAATTATAAGTTTAATTGGATACTATCACAACTGGTACTGTACTGAAACTTTTTGTATATGTTTCTATGCTGGTAGATAGTTAGAACTTGGGAAATTGAATCTTTCTCCAATATAAGGAATATCGAGGTATAACAGTGGAGATTTTACTTCTCTGTTTACTTGTCACACATCAAATTCAAAATAACATATTGGGAATAAATGTCAGAATCAGATAGAATTCTTATCAGTTCTTCGTGGCTTTTTAACTGCAATATTAGGTAAAATTCTCAACTATAACTATAAAGGGTGAAAATAATACATATCTTACAGAATTTTTGTACAAATCATAAACCAACTTCAAATGCCAATGTATAGTAAGTACTCACTTGGAATTTGAAGAATTTAAAAACAAATCATAACCAGATAGCAAAAAAGGGTCCAAATGCAGATATTTGTTATTTATTCTAAATAGTCATTTATTCTCTTCACTCAGTCAATTCCATTTAAGGAAAAATATAAACTCGGAAACGATGAAAAAAGAATATCATTTGATTTATTAATGTGAATTGATGTAGATTTACTCATGAGAATTTTTTCCCAAATATTTTTCTTTAGAGATGAAATAATATTCTATTTTCAATAAAAACTGCATAATTGTCATTGTTGTCAAAATTTTTAGCACTTTTCCAGAGCAAAATTTCCAGAGCAAAACACGAGTTTTTCCAAAATACGTTCCATACATCTCCAACTGCATTTCTCAGTGAGTCTAGACAATAGCCAGATGTATGGTGACATCAAAGGGGCATTTTTTACAGAGAGAGAACTCCCTCTGCTAGTAACCGTAACGATCTGTGTGTAGAGATGAGATAAACACAGAGGGCACTGTGTGCATTGCTGTTTCTTTATATTTTTAACCACGTGATAGTTTAGCAAGGCCTACTGTCCCAGAGAGTTCTTTTTTTTTTTTTTATTTACTTATTGATTCATTGAACACAAATGGAGTACAGCTATTGTTTCTTTGGTTGTACACAAAGTAGAGTAACACTCCTAATGTCAAGCCTAGGACAAAAAGAAATTATATTTGTACCTTAAACAAGATTGCTCAATGATCTTAAATATTCTCTTTTGTGAATTATGAAATTACTTTTTCTTTTGATTAATTCTAAGGTTTTCTTTTCTCCCCTATTTTATAGTTCGACCCAGGTATAGCACTATCAGTGTAAAACTTATTGAACTGGTTATTTTGGGTGAACAGTAAAATATTATTTGGAACAGAATAGGGGCCTCATTTTTCAAAACATCTCTTCCATGGTCTTTCACCTACTTATTTCCCTCTCTTTCTTGTTGAAAAATAAATTACTTCCTTAGGGAACACTCTGTCAATGAAAATCAGCAGTGGATTTGCTTTCTCAAGAGGTACTTCCTAGGATCTGATATGTTTGTTCTCTATTCAAGCACATTTAAAACGTTCACTCCCATAATAACTGGATTGAAATTAGGAAAAGGTATTTCTATCCCATCCCATCCTTTCCCCCAACCCGACTTTCCTCATAAAGTTACTGGGCCGTGTGCCGAAGAAATAATAACATACTCACAAGCTATGAGGGGTAAAGAAACTAATGCTCAAGATATAATTCATTTGTCAACCACAGTTCACTATTTGAATGAGCTACAGATTCATCTAATTTAACTTTTACACTTATAAGAATATTTTACAAAAGCCTGAAGTCTCTTGAGCAGTTTCTTTGTAAAATACACTTGGAGTGGGCAGATGAACCTCATCATTTTTCAGCTACATGACTTTGGGCATGCTGTTCCTTTTATCTGGAATGCCCTTATTTACCTTTTTTTCTGGAATTCACCTCGTCGTTAATTCTTAAGGACCTTAAAACTCAGCTCAGATGCTCCTTTCCCAGAAATCTTTCCTTACTTACACCACATGGTCCTGCTTGGGATGCCTCTTCATTGCTTCTCAGGGTCTCCTACAGTAGTAAGTATTCTATCACGTTTTTAATTGTTCATTTATCTATCCCCTTTAATGAAGCATGAGATCATTGAGGATAAGTGTTGTTTGGGGCCATATATTAAATCCTAACAGCGATTAATACATTACAAGGTTAATAAATTTTTGCTGCACAAGTATATTAGCATAGGAATTATTATGCATGAGTACATTAATGTTGAACTTTATTACAGATGAATGTCATTTCTGGTTGACTTTCCATTATCCATTTCCCACCATCTAACCATGGCTACTTTTCTCAGGACAACAGATTTTCATTGGAGAATTAACCCTTCCTATATTTTCACCTATATAAATTTTGGAGAGTTAATCCCATGGCCTCTTCAAAGAAAAGCTTAAACCAATCTCTGTTCCATATCCCTTACCAAAGGAGTTGCTCCAGGGATATGCATGAGGCACAAGGAGGGATAGTAAGAGTTAGTGGCATTTAGGGAGAAGGGGGTTCTTTTCCTTTGTAGGCCCTATGCAAAGGTACTACCTCTATTCTGGTGTGTACAATTAAAAAGAATGATTGCAGCCTAAACTCTGCTGGTGATCATCTTGTGACTGAAAGAGCAAAATAGAAGAAGAAAGCAGAGTCAAAAGTTGGCAAGAGAAAACATATTCTGCCCATATTACTTGAACTCAGGAAAAAAGTAGTCCTTGAATTTAGTCCCCAGGCTATTCAGTTAAGAGCTTTAACATTAATTTTTAAAGTATTTTGAATTTAGCTTTCTATTTCTACATAGATTTTTTTTTTACTTGAGTGTCTCACCTTTTTCCATTCTCATTCTTGATCTTGCACTTGTCATAACATTTCATTACCTACTTCAGTTATCTCACAGTGGCATATTGTTTTGAACTCACGTAGAAGTTTTCATTTAAGCACTACCTTGTTTTAAAAATCTCTGGATACTGGATAAGTTATTTTACCATTTGGGACTTAATTTTCTTCAGTTATACCTTAGAAGTTCCCATAGAATTTAATGAGTTTACTATATCTAACATTAACTGTGTGCCTAGCATGTAGAAGTCCATAAGATAATCCAAAGCTAGGTTATTTTCCCTTGGAATTATCCTAATCTGAAATACCTCATGGGATGACACATTTCACATTCTGATATCTCAACTGTCTCAAGCCACCACTCTTCTTTCCACTTCTACCAGCTGTTAATTAGAACTCCCTAGGCTCACTGTCATTCAGAAAAGTCCTTCCTAGAGTATCCTCCTTTGCTTAATCAAACATCTTTGCCTCTCCTACCACTCATATCTTCATACCATAGTTTTGCCTTCATCATACAGACCAATTCATCAGCTTTCCCAAGTGTGCATTCCATATTCATTATTCTTAATCACATGTCTCTGTTTAGTTCCCCCTTGCACTTAGAATGCACCTACTGTATGCCAGCTCCAGAGACACAAAAGAGGCGGGCTCCTGCCCTCAGTATTCTTACAATTTAGAAAGAGAGACAGGTTTTACATTAGATACACTTAATAGTAAAAAAAGTTATGAGACAGAAAGAGAGGGATGGTGAGGACAGGCATAGCATATGTACACCTTGGAAGAGAAATGAGTGTGAAAGCAGTTAAGTTAGGAGAAATTATAATCAACAAATGAGGGAGATGGAGTTTGATTCAAGGTGGAGCCAATGGAGATGGTGTGAAATGACAGCTGATGCATATATTTTAAAATATGAACCAGGAAATGCTGATAGATCCAATAAAGTGTGAGAAAACAAAAGGAGTCAAGGATGTCCCCAAGTTTTTTAGGAAAAATGTTTTCAAAAACATAATTGCACAAACCTGGTGGACACTGTGCTAGTGAAATAAGGCAGACACAGAAAAACAGATACCACATAATCTCACTTGTACGTGGGATCCAAAAATCTTGAATTCATAGAAGCAGAGTGTAGAATAAGGGTTACCAGAAGCTTGAGGGGGAGAAGTTGGGAATACTGGTCAAAGTCACAGAATAAATGAAAAGTTCTGGTGATATAGTATATGAAAGAGTGTCTACAGTTAACTACAATATATTGTTTACTTGAAGTTTGATAAGAGAGCAGATTTTGAGTTCTCTTTCACACAAAAAATGATAAATGCCCATGGCAATGAATGCATTAATTAATTTGAATGTGATATTCAGTGCACAGCACATACATCTATCAAATCACCATATTGTACAACTTGTAAACAATTTTTATTTTAATATTATAAAATAAAACATAAACAAATAAACATAATTGCTATAAAATGTGAAAACTCAGACTATGGATGGAACAGGAACTAAGTGGAGATATCCAAAAGGCAGCAGGTACATGTATATACATAATGCACATATGCATATGTGCATATACATAATGTATGCACACATGTAAATACCTGGAGTTCATGGTAAAGATCTGAATAGATATACACATATGGGAGTTGTCTGCATAGAGACCGTATTTAAAGTCATTGGATTTGGATAGGAAAGACAGCAAGTATAGATGTAAAAGAGTCCCAAAGACTAAAATCTTGACTCCTAAATGTTGGGGATATAAAGTACTTATGTAGAGAAAATAGCTAAAGTTATGTATACCCAAAATTTTATTATTAATGATGGAAAGATCTATTTTCTTATCTTTATTTTAATGGTTTTGAAATAATGAAAAAGTATTTCTTATCTAATAAAGGCTGTTAAAAATTAAAATGAAACATTTGCTAATCATGCATATATTCTGTGGGTAAAAAACAAATAGTTGATCACTAAATCTAAGATTTTCTTTCTTTTGAAAGCTTTTAAGTAATGCCAGATCCTGAGGTTATTTTCTGTGACAGTTGGTTCCCAGCCTCTAAGCCCCCTCATCTGCATTAGTTGGCTGCTCCAGCCCAGTTTTCAGGATCAGTTTGGAAATAATCCTGACTATTCTTTGAACTAATCTAACCCTAGACCCCAAGGTCTTGTTTTCTGTTATGCTGATGGGAAGAGTGGGCTTCTATTCTATACTGAAAACTAATTCCTACTTTATATCCTGTTGGATAACAAAATTCTCTTTCATTCTTTATTGTATAGACCTCTTTTTCCCTCATCATCTGATAGTAGGATATACTTCAAATTGTTTATCCCCAAGGTAAAACACGTATTCAGAGTTTGCAGAAAAGTTGACTTTATTTTATTTAACCTAATGGACTATACTCTGGAAATATGTCCTTTTCTATGTACAAAATACCAATTTTTGTATTTTGTGATTTCCCTGAAATCATGGGGCTAAGTTACAAAAGCAAAGGTCACCAAGGTCAAAATACAGTTATATAGACAAAGGTACTGTTTGAATTGTCAATTCATTTATAATAGCACTACTAAAAATTGCTACAACTTTTCAAACTCTTTTATAAGAAACAATCTGAACATTTATCAAAAGTCATTCATGATGAAAAATTTAATGAATATACTTATCCTGAAAGTGCCCAAAACTAAAATTGTTTATCACTGTTGTAGTCAGTGAGATATCCCTCAGATCATCTATTTTCTTTAATAAGTTTGTTGTGTTTTTTTTTTTTACCTTCTATACAGAGAAACAGCATATGGAGACCACTTACATTACATTTGAAGGACATATATTTTAGTAATTACATTTTGGAGTATGTGTTCTCCTAAAACAAAAATTCTTAAGTACTATAAAGTTATTCTCTATTTACTTTGATGTTCATAGTTTACCAGAAATCATTAGTTTTACTCAGATTCCACTAAGTATGACATGTGGAGGTAAAAATGATAGAGCCCTTCCTACATATTACTTACAGTCTAAAACATAAAATAAATTCTTAATTGTACATAATCAAATATTTATAGTAGCTACATGAAAATCTTTCTAACATAATTCTCTTGATCTTTGTGGTTTTCTGACTCCCATAACTCAGCTTCCAGTTTAGTATCATTTGCATTTCTCAAATCACAGAACTTCTGATAGGAACAAAAAAGTGAGAAGCAAGAGAACAGGTGTAGATTAATAAATCACCACTATTGACTCCATCTACCTCTTCAAGTTATTAAGGGCTTAATGGAGTATCAATTATTTGAAACCTTTAGGCTTATTAAAATAAAACTTGGCCTTCCAAACTCCTTTAATAGATGTAACTACCTTATAAAAGTCATATCATTCATTCATTTATTAAATTCTTATTTAACAAATATGAAGAGTTTAGAGAAAGACTTGAAGGAAAAGGTGATACTTAAAAGTTACGGGGTAAGTCCCTCGGCGGAGATGTTGCAGGCAAGAAAATCACAGCAGTCAAAGCACTGGGACTGGAGTTGGTGTGGGATGTACAGAGAATGCCAAGAAGAGTGGTGTGACAAGAGGGTGGCATGACAAGAGCAGGGCTAACAGTGGAGACTGCAGATACTTGAGAAGAGGCTGATCTCCAGGGGAGCATCGTGGGTCCTGGGGGAAGTCTGGGTTTGCTTTGAATGAGTTTAAACACTGGAGAGTTTTGAAGAGGAGTCTTGCATAATTCAACCTATGTCTGAAACTTTAAAGCACTACTCTGGCTGATGTCTTGAAAAAAAGGCTGAAAGGAAACAATTGTGGAAGTTAGAAGACTGCTGCAATGATCCAGGGAGAAACAGTAACAGTGGCAGCATAGGTGGTGGATGTGGTCACTTTCTGAATACATTTTGAGTAAGTTTAATAGAATTTGTTGAAAAATTGGATGTGGGGATTAAAAGGAAACTAGGAAGACAGAATCACTGCAAGATTTTGAGTCTGAGCAAAAGAAAGGTAAGAGTAGTATGCTGATTTTAAGTCCTTTGGGTACAGGTCAAGGAGTGGGATAGCTGGGGTCAAATGGTTCCATTCCAAGTTTTCTGAGGAATCTCCATACTGCTTTTCAGAGTGTCTGTACCAATTTGCAACCCCACCAGCAATTTATGAGTTGCCTTTTACCCCACATCCATGCCAACACCTATTGTTGTTTGTATTCTTGATAATAGACATTCTAGTTGGGGTGAGATGAAATCTTAGGGTAGTTTTGATTTGCATTTCTCCTATTACTAGAGATGTTGAACATTTTTTCATATATATGTTGATTAGTTGTAGATCTTCTGTGTCTGCTCATTTTTCTTAGCCCATTTATTGATTGGGTTTTATGTATTCATGGTGTAAAGTTTTTTGAGTTCCTTATAAATTCTGGAGATTAGTGCTCTAAGATGCCCTTCAATACATGAATGGATAAAGAAACAATGGAATATTATTCAGCAATAAAGAAATTAAAACTATGGCATTTGCAGGTAAGTGGATGGAATTAGAGAACATAATGCTAAGTGAAATAAGCCAATCCTAAAAAAAACAAAGGCCAAATGATGTATCTGATAAGTGGATGACGATTCATAACAGGGCAGGGTGGGGGAGGCAAGAATGGAGAAAGGATGGATTGTATAGAGGAAAATGAGGGGTGGGGAGGGGGAAGAGGGAAGGAAAGATAATAGAATGAGACAAACATCATTACCCTATGTACATGTATGATTACAGAAACTGTGTGTCTCTATTTCATGTACAACCTGAGAGATGAAAGTTGTACCCCATTTGTGTACAACAAATCAAAATAATTAAAAAAAAAGAAAGAGAAGAAAGAAGAAAAAGAAAGAAAGAAAGAAAGAAAGAAAGAAAGAAAGAAAGAAAGAAAGAAAGAGAGAGAAAGAAAAAGGTACGTAGGTAAGAGTAGCCATTCACTGAGGTTTAGGAAACACTGGTGGATGGTTAGTTTGGGATAAATTTAAAGGGCTAAACTTCATTCCCTAAGGAAAAATTTCTGTACATGTTCCATAAAACACAATTTTTAAAAACTATTTTCATTCTGCAGTTGATTGAACCTGTGAATACAGAGAAATGAATGTATAAATCTTGAGAACTACATGCGGAAAATTTTATCTTGAAGTTTTTCAGAATACAGATAGTGCCAAAAGCCATGGGATTTAATGGGCTTACCAGAGAAGAGAATGCAGATAGAGAAGACAGCCCCTGAATAAGTCAGGCCAATGATGTATTAACAAAAGGAATTGAAATCAAGTGACTGTAGGATGGGTGAAATATAGGCAACTGGTGTCATTAACATTGTCATCTAACTCAACATCATCACCACCAGCATTAAGCAAATAATACTATATTCCAGGAATTACATTGGTGCTACTCATAAATTATCTCAACTAACTACCTTATGAAGGAGATACTGTTATAATCTATGTAAGCAGTGAACATTTTTTTCTCTAGGTCAAAACAGATAAATACTAAAAAATTCCAACTTGGAACATAAGTCATGGAACTCTGGAGTACAGGCTCTTCGCTACTTAAGAAACAACCAAGGCTTAGAGAAAGGGGCTAAAGGACAATCGGGTAATGACAGAAGCACACGCATCCCACATTTTTGTCATTTATAACATCACATACCCAAACACCATAATCAATCAAACAGCTCACAAGGAATGTTTGGTTATGTGGGCTCTTTTCTGGCAGTACTCCATGTCTATGTACACACACTGAACTGAGGGGAGAAAATATCCTTGTTCGTACTCCAAGCCACTAAGTCTGGGTGCCATATGAAAGATGCAATATGTACTGCATGTTTGAAAGCATACTGAGATGTGAATAAAGAGATGGAGACCTTGAGTAAATCACCTGCCTGCTCTGTTGGAGCCTCCCTTTCTAAATCTGTAAAAGAGGAAGTTTCATTGGAGGATTAGTTCTAAAATTCTGTCTACACTTTTTACCTACTCAAGAAAAGGTCTATGAATTTTAAGCCCTGAAAAAAATATGTTTTGGATTAAAAACTTTCTTAAGCTCCATATAAAATATTTCTTAAGTGACGTCTTCTTCAAGGCTATATGTAAGATGAGGAGCCCCATATGCAAAGAAATATATAATACAGTTTTCAAACTACCACATAAAAGGGCATAATATGGTCTCTACAAATAACATTTTTAAGATACATAGTATTTTTAAATATAATTCTAAGAAAAACATCTGTGAGGTTTTATTTGACTTCATAGTCTTCTCAATGAATCATATACTTTAAGTTGATCATGATAAGCAATGCAATTAATGCCATCATCATCTTGCAATGAGTAAACTTCCGTAATAGGTTAAGGAACTTGTGGATTCAAAAATCAATGACATTGTCACACTGTTTGATTGCTCTTTTGCATATAATTATGTTTGTGAAAACAAATACAAAGAATACAAACTGTGCACAAATCATTGCCCTACACTTACTCACTTATTCCTGTCATTATTATCAAAAACATGTTTAAATGCAGTTTATTAAAAACATATCTTTGCTTGCCACAGATAATATGAATCTTTTAATTTAACCCAGAAATTAAATTACAGAGGCAAACTTCCCAGTTACTATAATTGTTCTGGGGGTCTCTAAGGATTTATTCAGTAGTTGGAATTCAGACATTTCTCATTAACTTCATACTGTTAAAAGAATTGTTTAGTTTCTTTAAAACTAACAAATCATTCACAAAATAATTTATATAGCAAGCAAAACCATTTTCCCAAATAATAATTATCCATTATTCCAGGAGATAAAATAGAATAATCCCAGGTCTAGTGGGTTACCCTGGGACCAATTCAGAAAAGTTTAGCAATGAACTTTTAATTCTAGGCTGGTGTCTCTCTTTCTAGAGTTTGAGCTAGCTAGCATTCTATTTCACCCCAACTTTATTTTCATCACAAATATGAAAACTTTCTCTGAAATTCATTCCAATTGTTTGCCAATACACTATTCTAAGACTCTCTGAGTACATTGTTGATATCATTGCTTAACGTCTCTATCACACTTTAAAAAGTGCCCGGTTCTCAATGGATAGCTCAAAGGATTACTTGTGGATACGGTGTAAGGAGGTCAGACATAGGGAAGGAAACTGGAGGATGGCAGCCCAAACAGGAACCTTCCAAAAGTGGTCCACTGGAACCAACAGCAGTATGGCTGGCAACACCAACGTGTTGCACATGATAAGATCTGACTAGAACTCAAGAGCACAGATTGAGAAACTGTCCTGGAGAAGATGGGGAAATACTGGGAATCATGGATTAGACTTGTACCACGCAGAATCACAGGAAATACATATCATTCAATCACCCCATTATTGCACAGTCTGTTGGGGTTTAGGGAGGTGAGTGCTAAGATTAAGGTGATTCTCAAGAACATTAGAAAACCTTTTCAGATTCAACTTTCTTCCCTTGCCTTTAGCAAAATTAGTAATAGATAATGGAGTGTAGTAAATTTTCTCTTCTTTACAAATAATAGAAATATAAACTGAAATTTCAGAACTTTCTAATGGATTAGAAAAAAACAGCAGAACCACCTAAAATGGCTGCTAAATGTTTAGAATAAGTTATCCAAGATATTGAGCATTCAGAAAGTGAAGAAATACCAAAAGCATGATCATGAGAAAAAAAAGACTGTTAAGAGAATGGAAAGATAATCCTCAATGGGAGGAAATCTTTGCAAAATTAACTAATAAAGAATTTGTGTACAAAATGTACAAAGAACTCTTTAAATAAGAAAATAAGCACCTTATTAGAAATGGACAAAGTAGAGAGCTTACCAAAGAGGATACACGGATGGCAAACAAAGCATATGAAAAGTAGATATCATTAGGGGATCATAAATTACAATAGCCACACTAAATGAGGTGCCTAAAGCCCCAAACACTGACAAGCACCAAATGCTGGTGAGATGTGGACTAATATGAGTGCCAGTGGGAATAAAAATAAAACAGGCACTTTGGATAGCAGTTTGACAGTTTTTTACAAAACTATGTGCTTTAAGACTCCAATTCAGCAGTTGTACTTACAGCTGTTTACCTAAATGAGCTGAAAACTTACTTCCCCCCAAAAATAAGCATCATGTGTATAGCACTCGTATTCATAATTGCCCCAATTTGGAAATAAACACAATGTCCTTCAAGAGATGAATGGACCAACTGAATCTATTGAATGGAATGTTTTTCAGTGATAAAAGTAAATGAGCTATCGTGCCACAAAAAAGCAAGGAATTACCTTAAATGTGTGTTATCCAATGAAAAAAGCCAATCTGAATAGGCTACATACTGTATGGTCCCAAGTATGTGACATTGAGGAAATAGCAAAACTATGGAGACAATATAAAGATCTAGGGGTTTAAGAAGGAGGAAAGGATGACTTACTGGGGCACTGGGGATTTTTAGGGCATAGTCTGTATAATACTGTAATAATTCACGTATTTCATTATAACCTAAGGCAAATTTAGCTAATAATAATGTGTCAGTACTGGCTTATGGATTGTAATAAATGTACTTCATCATTGCACAATGTCATTAATAAGGAAAATTGTGGGATGAGAATGAGGACTTCCAGAGAAACCATTCTATCTGTTCTATTTTCCCATGAATCTAAGATTGCTCAAAAAAAAATTTTAATGAGGAAATGGCCAAGATGTTCATGAGAACAAATAAACCCAGACTAATGGCACTGTTATTCCTGTTTTGTTGTTGTTGTTGTTGTTGTTGTTGTTTTTCTTTATTTGTTTTTCTTTATTTGTTTTTAATTTTTTTAGTTAATTCCTGTTTTGTTGTTGTTGTTGTTTTTCTTTATTTGTTTTTAGTTAATTTTTTGTGCAAAGGATTGTTTGGGATACTTGTGTTAGTAAGATACAGATAAGAAAGCAAAATAAATAAAAACAAATAGTCAAATAAGTAATGAAGTTAATCTGACACTATGAAGACTCAAATCAAAAAAATGTGGAGAATTTTCTTTATATTTGTTTTACATTTCTTTGGGGCTGTTTTTTAGTCTATATGCATTAATTATCCAAGAAATAAATTAGTAAATAATTTCATTAATAAATAAAATTAGTAATATTAGTAAATAATTTTATTAATAAATAAAATTAGTAAATAAATTTATTAATAAATTAATAAATTATATCATTCACAAGAGTAAGCCAGATTAGCAGCTATTGTTGCTCTAAAACCATTTTAGATAGTTATATTCATAAATATAAGATCCTAAAAATGAATTGGCTTCTGAAGTTTATGAATATAGAATTAAAAATCTAAAAAAGCCTTCTTTGTAATGTAACACAGTATGTATTGACTTTTATCAGTATTTAAGTATTATTAATTCTGCATCATAGTGATTAAATTATAGGATATCCAAAGAATAAATATCACTCAAGGACTTTTTCTTTTGCAGAAGGCATTAGCATATTTTCAACTCTATGCAGGATTGTTATATCATGTCAGTCTGAATCATAACCTTGTTATTGTATGTTATTGTGTAAGTATGGTTTAAGAAGATATATATGGATGCCAAGTTGACAAGAGGAGGATATAATGGCTAATATTATGTGTTAGCTAGATGAGGTTAGATATCCAGATAGCTGGTAAAACATTATTTCTGGGTGAATCTATGAAGATGTTTTTAAAAGAAATTAGCATTTAAATCAATAAATGTTTAAAGAAGTTTCACCTAGTATTAAAAGTTTTTCATGACCATAGCCAATTCCTGAGACAGTCTAACTTATAAAGTACAGAAGTTTATGTAGCACAATTTTGATGTCTAAGGATCCAAATGATAGGGCTCAGACTCGGGTAAGGGGTCCACCTTAGTTGTATGATCTCATGGTGGATTACAATGGCAATCACATCTCCAGACAGGAAGCCAGAGAGCTGAGTGGGGAAAAGCTCAAAGTTATATCACAAACACCTGAATTATCAAGGTGTTGCATGAGGTCTACCTTAGTCACTTCTGAGGACAGAGCACCAATGACCCAAGGACATTGCATGATTCCACATCTTTTAAAGGGACCATCACCACCCAATATTGCCACCCTGGGGACCAAGCCTCCAACACATTGACCCTTGGGGATAAATCATATCCAAATCATAGCATGCCCCTGCCAATGTAAGTGGGGACCATCTAATCCAATGAGGATCTACATCCATGTTCTCGTACCCTGTGATATTGTTACACTTAATTTTCAGGCCTTCAAACTCTAGGACTAATACAAATATCTCCACTCCATTTCTCAGCTCTCAAAGGTTTGAGCTTGGACCAAGAGGTATATCATTGGCTCCTCTTATTCTCAGAGCTAAATCAGACTGAATTACACCACCATTTTTGCTGATTCTCCAACTTGCTGAAGGCATATTGTGGGACTTAGCCTCCATAATTTTGTGAGTCAATTCCAATAATAAATTCCTTGGTCTCTCTCTCACAATAGGTCCTATTGGTTTTGTTTCTCTGAAAAATGCTGACTAACATAGTATCCTTATCCAAAATGCTTTGCTGGGCTCTTTTCCAGGTAGCTTATTTTCATCTAGTCAGTGTTTTAATGTTTCAAAATTGATCAACAGCAGAAAAGTGATCCCCCTACTTAGGTTATTATATAGAACCTGCTCACCTATAATTATTTTGAGCAAGTTTGCTTTCTTCTGATTGCTACCAAGAATGTTGCATAAATAATTAACTTATCTTCTTTTTAGCTTTTCCTTTACAGGGTATGGTTTTTGCACTGCTGTAAGTATTTCACCTTACACAGCAAGCTGTACAAACACATTTTGCCTCATTCCACTTAAAATGAATATAAAGTGCTCTATTAGAATATTTTTATTTGAGTCACATCACTGAGTCTCAATAAATTTGTCTATTATAATCACTTGATAATAGATGTGGTGTAAATAGTTAAAATAACAAATTTCCTATATTTCACTTTAAAATATATTAGCAAAAACTCAAGTTTATCTGTGTATAACCTTTGTCTTTCTTAATAATTCCTCTAAAGTGTGTTTATAAATACCATATACAATCAGTGGTTCTAGCTAGTTTAAAAAAACATAAAATTTGGGAATTAGGGACATTATTTTCAAAATCCACCCATATCCAAGAGATTGTGTTATGTATGAAAATACCTCCATTCATGATCATCAAGACAGGAAATCCATTTAGAATATCTGATTTATGGCATTTTAAAAATGTCATCAAAGTCAGGAATAATAAATAGTCAACTGAGCTGTGGTCTAAAATCTGGATCAGAGTTCAGGAGAAGCCTTGCAGAATCCAGAAGCAAGACCACAAAAACAGGAGAGCACAAGTTAGATAACTGATAGACAATACTGGAAAGAAGTTAGAAGAGACACTGAGATTTCTCAATGATCAGAAAAGGAGAAAGAAATCCAGGACTCTTTCTGAAATACCTTCTCATTTGCTTCTCCTAGACTCAGAGGTTAAACCTAGGAAATAAGTTCATCAACTTTTCCAAAGAACTATGACCTCACCAGAGGTTCATGATACCCTAGTTCCTGTTAATTGTAACTCATGTTGAATCCATATGACCACAATCAAAGGGCTCCTGAAGGTAATAAACGAGTAAAATAGAGGAGGGGAAAGGAAAAGAAAGAAGAAAAAAAGAAACAGTTCAAAAGTCTGAAGCTATTTTTTTGATTTGTCAATACCAAGAGCTCTTGGAGCTTAGCATAGTAACGAACAAAATTTTATGACTGCAATATATTCTTGCCAGTATAAAAACAACTATAAAACAGTAATAAAAATCGTAATTTAAATTTAATTTATGTAGTACATGTTCTTTCAGCAGAACTTGCTTACTGAATTTGTATAATACTTAATTAAAAGAGCACAGATGATAGTTTACATTACAGAATTCAAGTTTTGTGTGTGTGTGATGTGATTTCCAGTATATATTAATAGTTAGAAGAAAAGGAAGTATGGAAAGGAATACGATGATAAATGGAGAAAAATGTGATCCATGCTTTGATAAATTAGATAGTACTATATCTATACATTTAATAAGGGAAAGTTCAGCTGTTCTTTTTAAGTGATATTTGAGTATTGCTGGCACAACTGGTCTTATAAATATTATGTCTTCTTACAATCTGTTCTATGTTCAGGTCACTCATGCCAATGTATGCACTTAGAATATTTGAGAAAATTAAATTGGAAAGAAAGATGCAGCTTCCAACCAACTGCTCCAATACATTGGAGCAATACACATGTGCACACATGCACATACATGGGTGTGTACATGCATTCACACATTTTCAGATTTTTCCAAAGGAAGAAGAGCAAACAATTCACTTCTGGAGTTAGACATCCTAAACTCCTAAACCTCAAGATCCAGCATGTGAAATCAAGACATTAAATGACAAGGTAGATGCCAAATCCATACTTGGTCTTTATGGTGGGGGCTCTAGGGACTGGAGTACCCACGCCCGTTCAGATGGGGCTATCATCACTTGCTCTTCACCATTCAGAATGTTGAGTCCATGCTTTTGGCCTCTAATTTTTCTTTTCACAAGAAGCTAGAAATCTGATTTTTAAGTGAAATACCCAATTTTTACACATTGGCTCGGTTTTATCAAAAACATCCTAAGGGCCAAAGAAAATACTCTATGGGCCAAGCTCAACCAAGAATACAACAATGCATGATTTCTACTCTAAATAATTAGTTATAGAGTCAAGACATTTTATTTTCTTATGACCTAAAGTTGTGAAGTCATAAAATTATGTTGTTTGGTATAAAATCCAAAGGAAAACATCAACATTGGATCAATATTACTACCCTCAAGGTTTTATTGCAAAACACTAGAAATAAGGGTTGGAACTTTTAAAATACTTTTCATTATTGTGTTCATCTTAGCCAAAAGTTTCATTCTTATTAAAAAGATCCTATTTAATCCATTATATATTCTTTTAATATTTTCACTCAAAATAATTCAAGCTTACAGGACACAACATGTGTACCCCCTACTTAAATTTGTAAATTCCTGACATTTGCCATATCCATCTCGATTTTTTTTTTAAAGAAATTAAACTTACAGATACAATTAAAATCCCCTGGATACCTTCCAGCTCCCATTTTCCTCCCTTGCTTGGAACTAACAACTATTCCAAAGTCAGTGTTTATCAGTCCCCTTTTACCAAATAGGTATTTTTCAGCTTAAATTTTACTATGTTTATCCTGAAAACTACTTTGTTTACTCAATAGCTTATTCTGAATTATGCCTATATTAACATATATCATCTTCCTTTTTCTAGTTCTAGCCTTTATAACTGATTTTTAATAACTTTACCTTGAGACAATTTTAGATGTACAGAAAATGATAAAATGGTAGAGAAAGTCATGTATGCCTCTTACCCAGTTTTCTCTAATATTAACAACTTAAGTGCCATTAAGTAAACATATTATAATTGTCATACCGGAATATCAAAGATTGGTAAAATACTAAAAACTGAAATACAAACCTTATTTGAATTTCACCAGTTTTTCTCATAATACTCTTTTTTGTTCCCTAATGCAGTCCAGGACCTGACATTGCATTTAATTGTGTTTCCAATCTGTGCCTCAATGTTTCTTTGTATTTTTTCATGATCTTGGTATTTTGATGATTACTAACCATTTACTTTGAAGGATGTGTCTCAATTTGGATGAATCCAATGTTTTCTTATAATTAGGTTTAAGGTTTTGCCTAAGCCTAAAATGTCTCAGATGTCTTGGTTTCTTTTATGATCTTTTCTTTTAGTTTTGATTTTTGTTTGGAAGTTTTGTGAGTTTTTTTTATGTATATAGCCATATTTGTCACTTTCTTTTTATTTCTTTGGGATTTTGAATCATGTTTAGAAAGTCATTGCCTACATCAAGTTTAAACAAGATTTCACCTTTATTTTAATCTCTGCTTCAATGGTTTAGGTTTTTGAACATAGGGTACATTCTTGAGTAATTTTAAGTTATGCCTCTCTCTTTCTTATGAATGGTTGCCCCGTTGACCCAGCATCACTTAATGAAAAGTTATCACTTCCCATGATTTTAAAACACCACATTTAATATATACTAAATGCTCCTATATTCTTGGTCAGTATTTGGATTTTCTGTTCCATTCTTCTTGTCTATTTGTACATTAATGTCCCAGACCATGCCATTTTAATTATAGAAACATTATAGTATGTTTCAATATCTGCAAGGAGTGTCCCCTAATAGTTTTTCCATGACTTTGTTTTCCTGGATATTGCATTTTTATTTGTACATATAAAGTTTAGAACAAATTACATCAGAGCTGGAAATGGTGGTTCATGCCTGCAAACACTGCAGCTTGGGAAGCTGAGACAGGAGGATCGCAGCAATTTAAAGAGGCCTTAACAACTTAGACTCTGTCTCAAAATAAAATTTTTAAAGGGCCTGAGAATGTAGCTCAGTGGTAAAGCACTACTGGGTTCAATTCCCAGTACCAATATGATAAAAATAATAATTTCATCAAGTAGTTTGCTAGCATTTTATTGAAAGTGTGTTGAACTTATTGATTGACTTAGAAAAAACTATTCTAGTTACAATATTAAATCATTTATTATCATATTATGTTCCTAAAAGAGTGGGACTATGCAGGGAAATAAAATGCCAACAAGTTCAGATTCAGAAAACCAGTCAGGTGGTCTTTCCAACTATAAAGCCAACACTGAAGGTGAGGGAATAAATAGTTACCAAACATTGTCAATTTCCAGAATTTTAAATCCTGTGATTCATAAGAATTACTACCAAATTTGGTATTTTCGTGTGCATCCAGAAATGCTGAGAATTGAAAATAAAGAGAAGGGGAAAGCAGAGCCTGAAAGAGAAAGAGGAGGAGAGAGAAACTATAAGTAGAAATTAAAAAGGTGGAGTGAGAAAGAATAGTAAAGGGAAGTAGATACAATAAGAAAAATACTAAAAATCACTACCATTGTTACCATCTGTTGAGGTATTACCAATGTCTTTTCTCATGTAACCTAATTAATAATTGAACATAATCACATTAAGTCCACTGCTGATCCCCTCTGGTCCAGGAGATATACAACACTACCTCTACTCTTCAGTATTCCCGTAAAACCAAAGCTGTTTATCTCTGCTAGCATTGAAGGCAGATACATGCTCATATTTTATTTCAACTAGTAGTTTTGATTTTCAGTACAGAACATTTCATTATATTCCTATTTCTGCTTTGCTAATTCTATTTTTTCTATTTCAACTTTTTGCTATTTTTGTTATTCTTATTTCTATTTTTTGCCTATATCTATTTTACCAAAGTTCCTGGAAACTAACAAAATCACACTCATCTGAGTTTTATAGTTCCTGCCTTCTCTTTAGACATTCACCAGTATTAGTAATGAAATTCAGAAAGTAATTTTGGGCTGAGTACAGTTGCTAAACAATATGAAGCAGATAAAAATAATTATGGCACAGTCTGTATTTTCCATAAATTTTGCAAATGGAAGAAATGAGCACTGTCAAAGACAATTGAAATTTTAGGCTATTATGAAATCGTGTATTTGATGACAGAAATATAAAAAGTGGGATGTGAGAGAATTGAGGAGGAAATGATTAATTAGACTTTGTGTGGTGAGTATAAGAATGTTTCATGAAGGGAAAGAAAGTGGGATGAACTTGAATCAGAATCCAGAACAAGGAAAAGCTGAAACTCTGCAATTGTCACAAATCATTTCCTGCCCATGTAAACCCTATGAAATCCCACTCTGGGATTTGGGATGGTCCATTCATCTCAGATAATGGCGCCAGAAGGACATATTGTATTTTCCATCATATTCCAATGTGGACTTTTCTTAGTAATCGAACTGTGCCTGGAAAAACCTTATTTTCTTTTTAATCACTGGAGGTATCATAAATAAATTTTAAACATTTTATAATGCACTATATACTAGAAGTTCTATAAATAACTACTGCATTAAAGTAACGCTGTTTTTTAAAATTGCATCTATGAAACTTCAAGGGAATTCTGGCAATAAAGCATTATTGAAAACAAGTTCTTTCTGACCAACAGAAGGGATGGAATATACACTGTGGGGGGTGTTGACTAACAACGAATCTGTTTAAGTAGATTCTACTTTAGCAGTGAAATAAATTCTACTTTCTCTAAACCCATCTACTCATCTGTAAAGTGTTTTCTTTCCTAAAAGTACCAACACCACCAGAGAGGAAGCAGTCTGTATATGTGTATTGAATATATTTTATCTGACATGCTTCTATAGATCCAATTTGGGAATTTCCTTCAATTTTAACAAGATTCTTGTCTTGAAATGGTCACTGGTGACTTCCCAGAAATCTTGCCTGTTGTGTTATATAAGCCATGAAAGCAAGAAGTTCAAAGTAATAGCTTTCAAAAAATAGCTTTTAACATACTTTAATTTGTCATGACTTGAAAGAAGCACTGTTGTCATTATTAATAAAAACATATATTATAGAGGGTACAATGAAAATTATTTAATAATACCTTGCTGCTATCTTCTTAGAATTAGTGATAAAGTATAGGCCTAAAATTAGCTTCATGTATATGAAGCTAATAATTTCCAAAAGCAAAATTCACAGTCTTTCTAATGTTCATTATATAATGACCTGACTTAACATTTTAATCTTATCACATTGTATGGCTAGAAATTAACTGGGAAAAGAGTAAAGAATGTATCAGAGAAATGTAACTAAAATAAATTGTCCTCATTTTTTGTTAAATTTTATGAATCATGTTTCCATTATAAGAAAAAATAGGGCAGCAGTCAGAAGGCAGATTTTAATAATAAGATTTTTCTTTAAAACTAACTGCTCTTACATTATAGTAGAAATAATATTAAGATAGTTTAGTCCTTAATTTTTTTCAATTAAATAGTGAAAGGCTCTAAATGACGGTGAGAAGTTAGTAGAAATGATTTGCAGTGAATTTGTTCTAAGATCTCATTTTTCAGAATAAAATTTTTATAATATTCTGTTTCATTTGTATTCACATTACCAACTCAAATTTTCCAATCATCTTTCAATTTTCCCAGTATTAGCAGCATTAGCCTTAATCCCTCAATATGAAATTACAGGCTGAAAGGATATCATCTGGGATATATTCCACTGTTGTTTATTATGGGGTAGAGCTCTGAGGAGGCTCAGTGAATCTTGTACCCATCTCTGCTGAAGTTCTAAACAATTAGGAAATAAAACAGTACAGCAAAAGCATATGGGGATCAAAGCATCCCATCATTAAGCTGATACTGGAGCATGGGACTTGTTTCCAAAGACAAATTGCTTCCCTAATCCTGAATATCGGAGTTAGCCAATTTAGCTTCTCGGCACTTTCAGGGCTGGTTGAAAACACAGAATTATAGCAAGAGAAAAGACTGTCTTTAGGACCAAGTCTATGTCCTGAAGAAAAGGGAAGCTAAGGACTGGTTTGAACACACCCCCTTTATGCTTCCAAACTCAACCACAGTTCAGCTTTGCCTCTCTTTTCTCCTCCCCACAGTCCCTGCCCGGGGCGACCAGGGCCTAAAGATGAAGGGATTGGGTTAAGATTTTTCTGCTAATAATTCTCCCTAGCAAGAAGGATATATCAGAAGAAAATTCACCCTTCATCTCTGTGCAATGTGTTTTAAAATTTGAAACAATTAGCTTTTTTATTGGTCAGAACTTTTTTGCTAAATTTTTTGATCAAATTATGACAGAGAAAAGCATTAGAAAATACTTGCAAAAGACCTACATAAAAAGGAAATACAAAGTGTTACTATTCATAGCAAAACACAATAAGTAGCAATATAGGTTAAAAGATAATTTTTTCTCTATTTTCATAACAATTATACACATAAGGGGAGGAGTAATTCTGGCATATTTGGAAGCTAGAACTTATTTGTAACCACCAGCTTCTTCTATGCAATGAATGTCTTTTCAATAATACCTCATTATATGAAATTTAAAAATGATAATGAATAAAACAATGGAAACTGAAAATTTTTATTGAACTTCATATCTATGTATATCATAAAAATATGTACTTAATACATATATATACATAAAATCATTCCAGCTAAATAGAAAAATATCATGGTAAAAATGAAGAAAGTATCAGATTAATTATTTAATTAAGTTTGTATTTTTGACAAAATAGGAAACTATCGTCTATTTACATATTCAAGATAGCAAAATAGAGGAGGTTGCTTTCTGGCTTCTCCATGGCGTAAAACCAAAAAAGCAGATAGCTTCTTAGCAAGGCGGGTGGGAAAGAAAGGAGAGGAGTTTAGTGGGAATTAATACTAGATATTCAAAGAAAATCAGGGACTCAGGAGGTCGGATATAATAAAATAAGAAATTCCCAGTGCTCGGCCACTGCCGCAGAGCACCAGCCAGAGCAGTTACCCCACAAGCAAAGAGGAGGAATAAGGGAATTAAAGGGACCCCATGTTTAGGAGGCCTGAGGCACGTCTGAGTACAGAGGGATCAAAGACACTTCTGAACTAACCTGAACAGCATGATACACAGTATCCTTGAGAGGGAAAGAAGTTACATACAATTCTCTTGTCTGCCCATGAAGGACAGAGGAAGGAGCAGTTTTGTAGCTGCAGCAAGGGGGCCTGCTGCGGGGGGAGCAGATTCCTGGCAAACCTGAGTTTTGCCCAAAATACAGGCCTGGCAAACCCACACTGCATGACATAGAGAGTACCTAAGTGACTAGGAGAAAATCAAATGCAGAGAGGGGTTTATACAGGGAAAAAAGGTCACGGAAACCCTCCTGGCTCCCTGTTCCTCTTGAGTTTGGTGGCTCACAGGACCAGTTGGGAGAGGTGTGTCCAACTGGGAATTTGAAAGGACTAGGGTGGGAGAGATTGAGTTTAAAATCTGAACCTAAGATACCAAGAAACAAGGGGTCTGCCAGTGACAGAGGGTACTGAAGATTGTCTCCTCTGCCACACTTGTGGAACTGAGGCAAGATCCCTGAGGTGCAGTCTCCCAGCATGGACCTGCAACCTCTGGACTCTGGAGATGTACTGATTTAAAATCCTCACACCAATCGCCATTCAATGAAGAATATAGAGCCTACCTAGGCCTAAACCTGCCGCCAGAGGCTCTGCTTATGGGAATTCCTCTCACACTCCAGAGACTCCACCCTGAGGGTTGAGAAGATATCACACTCCATTCCACCCAACATAACACTGCTAAGAAGGGAAGCAGAGAATTTTTTGAACTACAGTGAAAACAATTCTTTAACTCTTCTTCAAGATTTTTTTTCTTCTTTTTTTTTTTTTTGTTTCTCTGTTTAATTGTGACCTGAATAGTTCATGGACACTTAGACCTATTTGTTTATTTTATCTTATTTCTAGCATTTTTTAAAGGAGATTATTTTTCATAAATCATGTTTTGAGGACTAGTATGTTTGATTAGGATATTTTGGTTTTGTTTTGTATTCTTTTGTTTTAATCTTTTAAAAATTCTTATTTTATGTATTTTTTCTCTCACTTGTTTCCCTCTCTGTTCTTCTTCTAATAGACAATCTCTATTACTCTTTCACTCTTCCTTTTTTAGTTGTGTTTTCTCTCCTCTCCCTCATAACCATTAAAACTTACATCACTTCTATTCTTTCCCTGTTCACCAGTCAAAAATGTAAAGCCTTTTGCAAACTTATTGTTTTTACTGATCACATCATTTCTGTTTATTGTGACAATTAACTTTGTAGATGTCATAGCAGAAACTATTTGGTTTAATGCTGTATATTGTTTGCATTGGTTGTTGTTATTCTTTGTCTCCTCCTAAGTGGTCAGGTACTGGTAACTTTCAGGGACACTATTAAGTTCATAGGGTAGAAACTCTACTGCCTCCAATCCATACTGTTAAATGGGTAGACACACAAACAGCATGAAAAATTAAGAGAAAAAATCACCCCTGAACACACCAAAAGACTTCAACAACAGAATCCATTGACACCATAGTGGAAGAAATGTCAAAGAAGGAGTTTGGAATGTTCATAGTTTAAGTGATCTGTGAGTTAAAGGATGATGTAAGGAGTGACATCAGAAAGAAAATATCAGGAAGTAAAAGATCACCTTAATGAGTTTCTGAAAAAAAAGTTCAAGTACTTGTTGATCTGTCTTAATCCATTTGTTCTGTTATAATAAAATACCTGAGATTGAGTAATTTATAAAGAATAAAGTTATTTTTTTTCAGCTCTGGAGATTATGAAATCTAAGATCAAGGCACTGGCATCTGTGAAGGCTACTTTCTCCAAAATGGTACCTTGTGGCTGGTGCACCCTACAGAGGGAAGAAACATTCTCATGTCAGAAAGGACAGAAAGGCAAGGCTGTAGGAAGCCTCTTTTATCAGGACCTTAATTTGCACCACGGAAAAATCCTTCAGTTTCATCCCCTCTTAAATCACCTGCTTCTACTATGCTCACATAAGTCACTGAATTTCAACACATCAGTTTTGGGATAACATATTCAAACCATAGCAATCTTCCATAGTAATAAATAATAATAATAGTACTGTGTTTATCAATGACTTTGTGAATGTGAATCCTCTTCATAATATTCATGTTTAATGGACAGTAAAGCCATGTTTGTCATTAATTTGAATAGTTTCAATGAAGCATTAAAAGCTTAAATTGGACGAAAATTCATGAAAATCCCATTTGACACCAAATTTCAGAATTTGAATTCTATTACTGAAGGCCTTATTTCATTGTAATTTACTTTGGATGCTTTCAGATGCCTTCACATTTGAAAAATTTATACAAAATATCTAAAATTCATCATGAATCTTGGTAATATGCTATGAAATCTTCCTAAGTTTTTCTCTTTCTATAAAAATCAGATCAAAAGGTTAAATAATGGCAAACACTGGATATTATTTGATCCAATTCTTTAGAATTGTATTCAATTTTTGGTGAAGATAATGACTACATTCAACTTTATCTCTTTTGTTTCTTCTGGCAATGTAAGACCATCATTTGTCCTTTCTCTTGATCATTTTCAAAATCTGTGTCTTGTTTCAACATAAACATCAATTTCTTTACATTTTAAAAGTTGTTGCAAGACTAAAATTCTTCATAGCTTTTGTGCACCACCAATCATCAGGGAGCAATTTTAGAGTTTTTCATTCTTCAAAACTAATTCTGTTCATTTTGTAGTTGCATAAAATGTTAGAATTGAAGAAAATGAAATTGTGTTTCTTGGTAGTATTAAGTAGTGCTGTTACTTTTTTCAAATTTTTAAGTTTGAGAATACATACTATCATAGGATTGGGCATACCACAATCAATTGAAGGGAGCTCAAATATTTCTGAATCATTACGAACTTACTCTGCTAGAAATGAAATCCTTATATGCTTAGGGTCTTCTGTACAATCTTTTTCCTTCTAATTACCATGCTATCAAAATGTTAATAATGAAAATGTATGGATTTCAAATTTACATATTTAGTATACATGTGCATTTTTGTATATGTATATATATACATGTATATACATTTATCTTATATTTAAAAAGTGTAACATTTACTGCAGAAATTGTTAAAGTAAGGGTCAGCAAACTTTTTCTGTAAAGAAGCAGATAGTAAGTGTTCTAGAATTCTTGTGAGTCAAAAAGCAAAACTGGAAATAATAGGTAGTTAACTAAATAATTAATAATTAAGTAATTTTCAATCTCTTAAAAAGATATTATATTATATTATATTATATTATATTATATTATATTATAGATTTGGCTTACAGACCACAGTTTGCTTAGCCCTTCCAAAATGATTTAGAGCTTAGACAAAAGGAAAAAAAAAAGAGATTTTTACAAGGCATATTTAAATCACTTACATTATTTAGAATTGTCAGCACATGGCACATGGTGATTTTAAAAATGTAGACTTAGTTTTTATTATTATTACTATTTTAAAATTACCCACAAATAATGCAATTCCCCATTTTGCTCACAACAAACTACTCTTATTGTCTGTCATTGAATATAAATAGAATGGAAATAAGGGGACAATGGGAATACCTTCTGAAGTATTTATTCCAGAGTATGATCTTACCCACCTTTTCCATCTATTGGTATGTTAATGTTTTCCTTTGTTCATTATCAGAGAATATAGTAAACCATAATTAAGCAATGGCAAAGCACTCCATAAGGTCAGAAAACCACAGCTTGGAAAAACAAAAATAGCTCTGTCTTTTCTTTTTCCTCTCAATAAACATTCCCTAAATTTAATAAGAAACAGAAAGAGCTGTTGTGTTTAATTCAATAAACCTATAATGTGGCTACCTGTCTCCTTGGAATAATCCATAGTTATAAAATGAAAGGGAGTGAATATCTAAGAGTTATAAGTAACCTGCTTTTAGTAAATAACTTTTTTATTTTAAATTGCTTCACTACAGAATTTTATAAATGCTGAATCTCTTAATTTTTTGCCTATTATTTGCTGTCAGTGACATGATTACAAAATGTCCACTTGTCTCCAGTAGAAAAAAATATTTTTTTTAAAATTTGGAGAATACTCACAACCTGATAGTAAATACAGAGAGGAAATAGATGACTTTTAAATCCTTTTCAGCTCTAAAATTCCATCATATTGAAGCCAGAATTGGGGACAGGCAGTTAGTGTAGAAATAGCAAATCTGGTCAAATTGAGGAATGGAGGCCATCAGAGTCTGGGAAGTTTTAGAGGCTCCTGGGAGATTGGAATGTCTGTGTCTCCAGAGCCCTCTTGATCACCAAGGTTACCTGCTTAACTGCCCCTCCCAAAAAGCTACAGGCAAGAGTTACTAATTAATGTCCCCTGGACCCCTACCTGATCTCCATGTGGCCCATCCCCCTGCCATTTGCATCTCACCTTTTTGCTGTGTTGCCACCACGGCCTAGTCACATCACATAGGCAGGAAGGACAGATAGATAAGGGTAGGAAGAAAGAACTGAACAAAGACCCTAACCTATAAAAGATGTAGGGTGCACTCACTTCTCAGGGATTCTAGAATATCACCCACTGCTCCCCTTCTCCCTCCCGGGAGAAGTTTGTGTGAATACTTTTAAATAAAACCTGCTTAATAGGCTTGCCTTGGCTTGCTTCTCTGGCGTTATACTTCAACGCCTGAGGAAACAGAACTCGTCACAGGTAAACAGTGGTATCAATATTACCAAGTAATGTCATGAACTGACAAATTAAATAACAAATTATTGATAAAATATTTGGTTATGAAGTCTTTATATTGTAACAAACAGCAGTAAGAAATTAACAGCAGAAAAATATAACAAAATATGAAAGTCAAAGTAGATCCAGCCTGGTGTGGTGGCGCACGCCTGTAATCCAAGCGACTTGGGAGGCTGAGGCAGGAGGATCGCAAATTCAAAGCCAGCCTCAGCAACTTAGCGAGGCCCTAAGCAACTCAGTGAGACACTGTCTCTAAATAAAATACAAAATAGGGCTGGGGATGTGGCTCAATGACCGAGTGTCCCTGAGTTCAATCTCTGGTTCAAAAAAAAAAAAAAGTAGATCCACTAAGCTCATTGATTTACATGTCTCTTTGAATGTTTAAAAAAAAAGTTGGCAAAGATGCTCTTTTAGAACAAAGTACATGAACTGATGTGCTTTGTACAGTACATCCCAACAACAAAAAAGTTTAGAAGACCTAGGAGAGGACAGGCATCTGCCTAGAATCCCTATTAGCCTGTGAAAATCCCCTGACTATTGTTAAAGAATTTTTCATTATTATAATTCAGGACATTAGACTTTACTAACAATTCACCATTGTGTGAATATGTTCAATAGTCACCTTAAGAGGCAGCCTGCTATATGAAACTCAGGTCTTAGGTGGTACCAAGGAGAATCCATGAAAGTATTTGGGCACCTCATGGGAGAAGGTGATCATTGACTATTCGTAGAATACAGAGACCCATTAATAAATCAACCCCTTTCAAATTACATATATCTTAAACAAACCCACGGTTAAGTCTAAGATGCCTCAAGTACATTATAAAATTTTAATTAATATATTGCAGGTCTAAAATGCATGATTAAAAGTTATCTGCAACATCATTCTAAGAGTTTAGAATATTTTTGAAAATATACAAAAGATTAGGAATTTAAGAGCATCAGTCCCTATTCTTGTGGCATCTGCTGGAAAGGGCCAGGGGTGTAAACTTCTACCTGCAAACCAAACTGCCCACCTCCTGTTTCTAGAAATGGAAATTTGCAGAGTACAGCTGATTCATTTATATATTGTTTCTTGCTGCTTTGAGGCTACATGGCAGCACTGAGTATTTGTAACAGAGACCTTATGGCCCACAAAGCCTAAAATATTTGCTTCCTGGCCCTTTACAGAAAACATTTTGCTATTTCTAGCCTAAACCAACAAATTCAGTTGAAAAGAATAAATGCGTAACACTGTTAAAAAATTAAGTGGATATTCTCTAATTTGCAATCTTTAAACTATAAATATAGGACATTCCTGACATATGCATTAAAGTGATATTTGAGTCCCAGTGGCAAAAGGAAACTGGACTCTTGATTCAGATACTGAGTTGGTTCCCTTTTCATATTCTCTGATCCCACCCATTTTGTCCTTTTCTGAAAATCAACCTTCCCAGTCAAAAAAACTAATCAGTGTCTCAAACCCAACTCCCCATTCTCAATTGTTGGCTTCCCAGTAAAAATAATTATGACACAGTTTCAAGGTTTTCCATTCCCTAAAACATTGGAAATTTCCTAAATCCAAGGCTCCCTCTCTCTGGTGAATCATAATAATAATATTCTCTGAATAATTTGTTTGCTGCAGTTTAGCAATGTGGTAGCCAGGCTCTAAACTGTTCCAACAAGTTGAGAAAATATAACCTAAGTCTGAGAGGACCCAAAGGGATAGATATGCTAGCTGCAGCTGTCTTCAAAACAATTGAGAGATATAATTTTGGTTTTATAAGGTAAGTAAATATGACTAATAAACTTTAGTCTGTTGCATAAGTTCCTACTTCATACTCACAAGCACCCTCAAGGGGTACTGAGAGGTGAAATCCTGCCAAACCTGTTGGATATTAAGAAACCTTACTCATAACAGAACTTTGCTATTTAGATCTCTTCTGATCCCACCAAAAAGGCATTTTCTCCTGGTTGAGAATTCAAATAAGGTTTGTTTCTGTCCATGTGTGGAGACTTAATTTGGCACAGGAATAAAAGTGATTGGGTTAAAAGGCAGATATGCTTGGCTAGTTTTAGACTTCATGTCCACAAAATGATAACGAATAACTGGAAAGCAGGGAGCAACCAAAGAAATGCTATCAATCAATTTTTTAGTTGGTTTCATGAATTTATTGGGTCCAATAAATCAGAAACAACAAGTAGATACCAAGGGAGAATATGACCTAGTTTATTGGGTGTGGGTGGATGTCGTATTAATTTTTATCTGGCATTGGAATATGATATATTAGTATTATCTGTCAAAAGCATAACAGAAGTACTGGAAACAGGTAAAAAGAATCTGTTCTTCATGGATTTACAGTCTTCATCAAGTGTCTATCAGTTTGAAGCAGTGAATAAAAATATACTGGACTTTAATAATCGTGTGCTTTTTTAATCTAAGCTCCAATTTTGACAATGTTTGCTCTATTTCATATTCTTTTTCCATTCTGTATTAATTTTTAGTTTTAAGAGAAGGTTCTTGAAAGAAGAACTGGGAAGGCTGACAGAGAAATATTATAAAATGACACTTATTTACAGTTGAAATTATCACTGAAATGATACTTTTGCTGCTATTGTATTATTTTAATCTCTTGTGAATTTTGATTGATATTGTAATAATGTTATTGTTTTTATATGTGATATATGTTCATTATGAAATTTTTAGGAATTCTGATTGAAAAAATATTTATAATTCCCATACCTACATACTCAGATAAAATACCTTTAAACCTGTACATTTTTACATTCAAGATATGTATATATACTTTTTTGGTTTATTTTACACAAATAGAGTACAGCTTTTCATTTCTCTGGTTGTACACAAAGTAGAGTAACATCATTCATTTAGTGATACATGTACATAGGGTAATGATGTCTGTCTCATTCCACCATCTTTACTTCCCCTGCCCCCACCCCTCCCCATTTCCCTCTACACAATGGAAAGTTCCTCCATTCTTCCCTAACTCCCCCCACATCCTCATTATGTATCAGCATATGCTTATCAGAGAAAATATTTGGCTCTTGGTTTTGGGGGATTGGCTAATCTCACTTATCATGATATTCTCCAACTCCATCCATTTACCTGCAAATGCCATAATTTTTTCTTCTTTATGGCTGAGTAATATTCCATTGTGTATATCTACCAGTTTTTCTTTATCCAATCATCTACTGAAGGGCATCTAGGTTGGTTCCATAATCTAGCTATTGTGAATTGAGCTACTATAAACATTGATGTGGCTGCATCACCGTAGTATGCTGATTTTAAATTCTTTGGTTATAGGCCAAGGAGTGGGATAGCTGGGTCAAATAGTGGTTCCATTCTGAGTTTTCTAAGGAATTTCCATACTGCTTTCCAGAGTGGCTGCACCAATTTGCAATCCACCAGCAATGTATGAGTGTGCCTTTTTCCCCACATCCTCACCAGCACCTATTGTTGCTTGTATTCTTGATAATAGCTATTCTAATTGGAGTTAGATGAAATCTTAGATTTATTTTAATTTGCATTTCTCTAATTGCTAGAAATGTTGAACGTTTTTTCATATATTTGTTGATCAATTTTATACCTTCTTCTGTAGTGTCTGCTCAGTTTCTTAGCCCACTTATTGATTGGGTTATTCATATTTTGGGTGTTAAGTCTTTTAAGTTCTTTATAAATTTTGAAGATTAGTGCTCTATAGGCTGTGCATGTGGAAAAGATTTTCTCCCACTCTGTAGGCTCTCTCTTCACATTATTATTGTTTCCTTTGATAAGAAAAAGCTTTTTAGTTTGAATCCATCCCACTTATTGATTCTTGCTTTTATATCTTGTGCTTTGGGAGTCTTATTAAGGAAGTCTGGTTCTAAGCTGACACAATGAAGATTTGAGCCTACTTTTTCTTCTATTTGGTGCAGGGTCTCTGATCTAATTCCTAGTTTCTTGATCCATTTTGAGTTGAGTTTTGTGCAGGGTGAGAGAGAGGGGTTTAATTTTATTTTGTTGCATATGGATTTCGAGTTCTCCTATACCATTTGTCTTTTATCCATTGTATGCTTTTGGCACCTTTATCTAGTATGAGATAACTGTATTTATGTGTATTTATCTCTGTGTCTTCTATTCTATACCATTGGTCTACCTACTTATTTTGGTGCCAATACCATGCTGTTTTTGTTACTATTGTTCTGTAGCATAAAGATCTGGTATTGTGCTACCTCCTGCTTCGCTCTTCCTGCTCAGGATTGCTTTGGCTATTCGAGGTCTCTTATTCTTCCAGATGAATTTCATGATTGCTTTCTCTATTTCTATGAGGAATATCATTGGGATTTTAATTGGAATTGCATTGAATCTGTATAGCTTTTGGCAGTATGGTCATTTTGGCAATATTAATTCTGCCTGTTCAAGAACATGCGAGATCTTTCCATCTTCTAAGGTTTTCTTTATTTCTTTCTTTAGTGATCTGTAGTTTTCATTGTACAGGTCTTTCACCTCTTTTGTTACATTGATTCCCAAGTATTTTATTTTATTTTCGAGGCTATTGTGCATGTGATAGTTTTCCCAATTTCACTTTCAGAGGATTGAGCACTTAGAAATAGAAATACATTCAATTTGTGAGTATTGATTTTATATCCTGTTTTGCTGAATTCATTTATTAGTTCTAGAAGTATTCTGTTGGAATTTTTTGGATCCTCTGAATATAGAATAATGTTGTCAGCAAATAGTGATAGTATGATTTCTTCTTTTCCTATTTGTATCCCTTTAATTTCTTTCATCTGTCTAATTGCTCTGGCTACAGTTTCCAAGACTATGCTGAATAGAAGAGGTAAAAGAGTGCATCCCTGTCTTTTTCCAGTTTCTAGAGGGAATGCTTTCAATTTTTCTTCATTTAGAATGATGTTGACTGTGGGCTTAGCATAGATAGCCTTTACAATGTTGAGGTATAATCCTACTATCCCTATTTTTTCTTGTGTTTTGAGACAGATTTGTATATTTTTAAATATCAGTTTGTTTATTCTATAATTTACATTGTAAAATATTTCAATAATGACATTTAATATTGGCACCATATTTATGAATAATAATCCATAATATTTGATCCCTTGTCATTCATATTTTTTCTAATTTTTGATGCATAAGCAACATTATAAAGAACATTCATAATTATTGACTAAAACTAAATATTTATAAATGTGATTTTTTTTGGTTCTCTGACAAATGACTTAGTCTACACATGGAGACTCATATTAATCTTGTAAGTATATTTTGAGATTATCTTTTAATACATTTGCACCAATCTTCATTACTAGCCTAGTTTATAAGAGATGGACATCAAAGATAAGTAGAACTTTCCAAGTGGAGACACACCATGATTATAACCACCTTGTCCTGAAATCACATATGTAAATCTGGGACTTTTCTTCTGGTTTAAAATAGTGAGCTCTACATTCACCCAGGGCAAAATTAAATGTAATACAAACAGACAAAAAAGCAAAAGTTACTTTCTGTGTGATACTGACTGAAGTGAAAGGATGGGATGACAGAGAAGGAACTGGAACTCAGTCTTCTACCTCGATTCTACTCATCCTTCTCTCCTGTACATTATGTTCTGACACTTTTTTTGGAGAGATGCATATTGACAGCCTTCTGGGTAACTGAAGATGCTCATAGGCCCCTGGACCATTAGTGACTGTTCCTTTCAAATCCGCCTGTGGTATTTTAACCCCAGCTCTCATTTGGATAGGAATAAGGAGACCTAAACCATGTTCTTGATCTTGTAAGCAATCAACCTTTGTTTCTTCTTTGAATAGGGCATATGGGGGGTTAATAAACTGACCTCTCACTTCCCTTCCAGTTCATCCTTCCGTGATTATTTCAGAAAAGGGATGGGAAAAAAATTCAAAACACACAACAATTTGCATCATTCTGCAAATTGTCTAAGTTATTTTTCTTCCTTTTATCAAAGTTTCTAATAAAATAAGAAATTATGCCTATAACACGGCAACTAAAAAAAAAAAAAAAGTTCCAGAAAATGGAAGTACAAATTTCCTTTAGAATCAGAAGACAGGTAAATAATCAAATGAATTAATAAAATAAACCTCTACTTCTGAAAGATAATTTAGTTACATTTTCTAGGTTTTTGCATGCTATTTGTTGCTAACTTTTAAGAAACTGAAAAGCAGCAAATTAGTTAACCTAAATTCACTGACTTATAAAATAATATGGAAATTCTCATAGTGATACCTGAGAATATATGCTGATTAATGAACTGTTTATGAGAACATAATTTAACTGATGAAATGCTAATTTCAAATCATAAAATTATCTGCACCATTAATGTTATAAGAACATATTTTATATGCTACATTTTATAGTATATGCTAGCCCCTTGATATCATTTCTTAAATTAAACATAAAATTACTAATCCAATAATCCACTTTATATTCAAGTAATTCATATTCCTAGAAATATGCATAAAATTATTTTGGTTGATTTGCAAGTTGTTTTCTACATTTTAACTTTATCCATATCTGTGTAATCCAATGACAGATTTTTTGAAATTCCTTGTTAACCATCACCATTTCTTGCTTTAAGGTATTCAGCATAGACAATGTTTTAGAATATTTTGTATAATTGGCATAAAATGATTTGCCAATTTTTATTGTCTACCTGTAAACTTTAGAATATCACAACAAAAGATTCCCTCTAACCTTTTTTCTTAGAAAAATTAAGTGTATATTCCAAAGGAACAAGTACAATATTGGGGAACTAGAAGTTCTCTTTTGTTGCTACTTCACATTTACCATAGCTGACAAGAAATGCATGTCTGGAAAATTTCAGAAAACGTGTTGGAGAAAGTGCTCTATTCATGAAATATGAAACTTTTAAACATATAAAACCAAAATTACTTGCATGAT
The DNA here is from genome assembly GCA_020662805.1 of Glaucomys volans. Taxonomy (NCBI): domain Eukaryota; kingdom Metazoa; phylum Chordata; class Mammalia; order Rodentia; family Sciuridae; genus Glaucomys; species Glaucomys volans. The sequence goes on along the minus strand of JAJEJO010001502.1, from coordinate 283,966 downwards.
TATGTACAAAATTCCATAAAGTTTTTTCTATCTTACCTGAGAGAATTTTAATTGGAAATTGAATTTTAAACATGACATACTGATTTAAGACATTGCTAATTGCCTGGCTTGAAGGTACACAAACTTTTTGTTTCCTCTAAAGTTTTAAAGTCAACCAAGCTCAGAAGCATTATAAAAAGGCCACTTACATTGGTCATCATGATAAATAAATGTTTTAAAGCCATAAGGACCTTTGCAAACAGGGGGCTGGTTTTAACACTTTATTTGCTTAATTATTTGGTACACTAGGAATTAAAGATTTATTCTATTACATTAGGTATTAAGTGGTGGCATGTTTTTTGAGCAATATGTTTTCAGTTTATTCTTATTAAAACCTAGGGAGACTGGGCATGATGGCACACACCTGTAATCCCAGTGGCTCAGGAGACTGAGGTAGAAGGATTGCAGGTTCAAAGCCAGCCTCAGCAACTGAATGAGGCCCTAAACAACTCAGTGAGACCCTGTCTCTAAATAAAATATAAAAATAGGGTTGGGGATGTGGCTCAGTGATTAAGTCCCCCTGGGTTCAATTCCCAGTACCAAAAAAATAATTGAATAAAATAAAACCTAGGGAGACAGAGAAACATTCCAAACTAAAGTTCTGAAAATTAAGTGAGTTGGTCAAGGTCTTACTTCCAGAAAATAGGAAGCATATGTAGGAATAAGATTCAAAATGCAGACTTCAAACAGCACTTATAGCTAATTTACACTTACCAGTACAATCCATTACTTTCAATACCACTTACAGCAGAAGTTTCATGACAGACAGTTCTGAGATGATGTATTTAGGAACAGTCCCTCAAACTAGTACACAGACAAAGCTTTCCTAGAATAAAATGTCTTTCATTTCATTCATTCTTTACCTCTACTGTGTCAATTGTGCCTTAATCTTTAGGACTTATAATCATTAATTGAAATTACACATTCTTGTCACTAAAACTGAGCTCTGCCTGATCACGAACTCTTCAGTATGGGGTATGGATATTTTTTAATTAAACCCACAGCAAGGATTGCCAGGCTCTCCCTGATAGTGACATCATCAATTTTTTTAACTCCTATCTTTATATTATTTGTATTTAATATCACAGGATACTACTCACCTTGTAGGTTAACATGCTTTCCCAGTATGAAACCCTTAGTGACAAATATTTATTAGTCATTACTAAAAATTGCAAGGCTTCAATTACTAATGTGATTCCCTTTGTGAATGAAGCTCTACAAGTGGCCTATAACTGAGATAGCTTACCAATGCTTATTCTATCCCAACAGAAAAGTTACCTACTTATTTTTTTTAAATGTGTCTCATTCATAAAGCCCAAAGATATGATGAATTCCCATCAAAATTCTAGAAAAGATTCCCAAAGAATTCGTTAATTTTGATTTTAGGGTTCAGCACCAGTTCAAATAATAGTTCTAATGAATTAGGGAAATTTGATAAACACAAATTTACATTTGAACTTTAGGTTTGCCTTCAAATCTAACCTCTTATGATATAATAATAAATAAAATGGAAAAATACAAATTATATATTTTGACAGAAAAATACAAAAGTTGCTAGTCAGTGGGTGTGTTAGCTCTTCATCACTGTGACCAAAACACCTGACACACAGAATGTGGAAAAGTAAAAGTTTATTTTGGCTCACCGTTTCAGAAGTTTCAGTTCATGGTAGGCTGGTTCCATTTCTTTGGGCTTGAAGGGAAGCAGAATGTGTAAGGGTATGGCAGAGGACAACTGTTCAACTCCCAGGAGAGAGCAGAAAGGGACAAGGGACAAGATACAGTTCTGAAAGGCAGGCCCCAGTGACCTACTTCCTCCAACCAGGTCTCATTAACCTACAGTTTCCACCACCTCTATTCAGATTATCAATGTATCAAATGGATTCATGCATTGATAGGGTTAGAGCCTTTATGATGTAATTATTTCCTAAAAGCTGCCCCTCTGGACATTGCTGCATTGGCAACTAAGCCTTCAACACATGAGGTGCTGAGAAACATTTCAGATCCAAACCATAGCAATGGGTCTACATCAATTTTGAAAAGATTGCCTTGACATATAAAACAGTACTCCCTTACCCGTGAGGTAACCTTACCCATGAGGAACCCTTACTGGGGTTCTTATTCCAAGAACCCCAGTAGATGCCTAAAACCATGGATAATGCCAAACACTAATTACACTATACTTTACCATATATAAATACCTGTGATAACATTTAACTTATAAGATACAGTAAGAGTTCAACAGTAATAATTTATCATAGATTGTATCAATTCTATGGCGTAACATTTTTTTTCTTCCTGTAAGTTTAGAACTTTCACTGTTTAACTTAAAAGAATCACTTACGGCTTCACTTCGCCATATCTGAATTGGCGGCATAACTATCATTGCTCTTTGGAACCATTAAGCCAAACAAGAATACTTGAACACAAACACTGTGATACTACTGCAATAGATCTGAAAATCAAGCGTCCACTGAGTCACTAATAGACAGGTAGCATGCAGTATAAATATGCTGGACAATGTCTGATTTAAAGCTTACAATTTTTTTTATTTCTAGGGTTTTCCATTTAACATTGATTCTAATGCCATGGTTGACTGGGGGTATCTGAAACCACAGAAAGTGAGATTTTGAATAAAGAGAAGGAATCTGTATTTCTAGACTGTATTGACAAGAGTAAAGTAGCTACAAGAAAAGTAATAATTAAGTTCTACCTAAATCTTCCATAGAGGATTGAATTCAGTTCCAGAATGCACATGAATAATTGCCCAAGACGATAGAGTTTCACCAGACAGTCTATATTTGGATGTAGACTAAAAGAATGCTTTAAAGTCTGTTCTTTGGTTGATGTCAGGATCTTTATTTTCCCTAAGGTTAAATCCTTATATGTTAATTAATCTCTGATTCTATGATCATATGTTAAGATTAATAAGAAATGTTAGCTAGAGGAAGTGCTGGAAAGAAGTTACTAAACAGCTTTGAAGTCCTATAACAGGCTTTCAAATATTGACCTCTCCACTTACTGAGCCTGCTTGGGGTATTAGACTCCCTGAACTGTGATTCTATAATATTTGAAATAGGAATACAAAATAATATCCATTTTATACAGCTCTTTTGAAAATTGAAAATATATTTAAAGTCCTAAAGAGTGTGTGACACCTAGTAAATTTTCCATAAATGATAGCCATTGTCATAAAAACACAAAATTCACCTAAGATACATATTTGAGTTTATAGTGCAGATAATAAATAAATCACACTCGAAAACTGCCTGACTTCTATTGTAATTAGAGATGCATAATGCCATTTTTTACTAGGAAATAACTGAACTTTCCATAAATGATTTTAATGAGGTAGAGAAAATGCCAAAAGTTAGTCATGTTAGATTCTTAAAAAGCATAAACAGTCTTTACTCTCTAGGAATAAAAGGTCAGGGAAGCAAAGGGAACTTAGATTTTAAACTTTTAATTGTATTTTAAAATATTTTCAATTTTTTTCCAGAAAGTAAAAGGAAATGATACTCTTTATTGACAAACCTGTTAAACTTCTAATTATAGCGTGGTTGAGAAGAGTGAGAAATCCCAAATACCATAAATTAAACCACACTTTATCAAATCTCAGGCATGTCATGCCATGATGTTTAAGTCTGAAAAATCTGCAACTCATAAAACTTGAGGAACTTTTTAAGACATGCAGGACATTGATACTCCAATTTCATCTTGAATCAAATAATGAATAATTCTAAGTCTTGAAATTAATCAGTCTAATGTAGGGCCCTATTCATAATTTAAATAATGAAAATCTATTCACTTTATAAGATGGTTTATCATCAGTGAATTTTGGTAATACCTGCCAAAACACATAATTATATTAAATTTATGCAATGTATCTTAGTCAGCATGGACTGCTTCAGCAAAGTACCATACACTAGATGGCTTATTAAAAAATAGAAATTTATTTCTCATAGTCTGGATTACAAGTTCCAGATGAGTTACCAACATAATCAAGTTGGGTGAGTACCCATTTTGGAGTCACAGAACACCAACCTCTCACTGTATATACACACAATAGAAAATGAAGAGGGTAAGCTCCCTTCCTCTTTGTATTAGGAAATTATCATTAATCCCATCATGGGGCTCCACCTTTATGATCTAATTGACTCCCAAAAGCTTCGCATTCTAACAATATCCTCCTGGGGGTTAACACTTCAACATAGGAATTAATGAGGGGTGACGGACAAAAGCACACCGACATGGAATTCATACAGTTGAAAAATTTTAGTGGGTAATAATTCTAATTATTATAGATATAGTATGAATAAGATAAATCATTATTTAATTATTATATTTAAATATATAAAATGCCAAACAGAGATTAATTTTTTCATAAGTATCTTGCAAAGCCAAATAATAGGAAGAACACTAAATTTAATGGTCTAAATGAATAGATAATTTATTTATTATTTTATTTTTTGATTCATTGAGCACAAATGGAGCACAGCTATTGTTTTTCTGGTTGTACACAAAGCAGAGTCACCCCATCTGTGCATTCATACATGTACATAGGGCAATGATGTCTGTCACACATAAGGTTATTATTCTTACCCCCCCACCTCGACCCCACCCCTCCCTTCCCTCTATGCTCTCTGTCCTTCCTCCATTCTTGCCATCCTTCCACCCCACATTATGCATCATCATTCACTTATCAGAGAGACCATTCGGCCTTTGGATTTTTGGAATTGGCTAATCTCACTTAGCATGAAAGTCTCCAACATCATCCATTTACCTACAAATGCCATAATTTTATTCTTCTTTATGGCTGAGTAATATTCCATTGTGTATATATACCACAGTTTCTTAATACATTCATCTTGAAGGGCATCTAGGTTGGTTCCACAATCTAGCTATTGTGAATTGAGCAGCCATGAACATTGATGTGGCTGCCTCACTGTAGTAATCTGATTTAAGTCCTTTGGGTATAGGCCAAGGAGTGGGATAGCTGGGTCAAATGGTGGATAAAAAAAAAAAAAGATATATGGAGAGATGGAGAGAGTTCTACTTGAAAACTATTGATATCTCCAGCATCTTCTCTATTAGTCTTTACTTTTGTCCAGGTACGTGAAGGAGATGGGGAGAATGGGCAGCGCAGAGAGTTTTGCTGCAGTGCTAAACCACTTCCAATCAAAATGAAAGATGTAACCATAAGCTAGTGTTATGGAATGTTTAAAATGGAGCTACATTATTATAACTCGAATTGTATATAAATATGCTTACCCAAACTTAAAAAAATAAATAAATAAATAGATAGATATTCTCAAACTCTGGAACCAACCTAGATGCCCTTCAACAAATGAATGGATAAAGAAACTGTGGCATATATACACAATGGAATACACTCAGCCCTAAAGAAGAATGAAATTATGGCTTTTGAAGGTAAATGGATGGAACTGGTGAACAACATGCTAAGAGAAATAAACCAATCCCAAAAAACAAAAGGTTAAATATTTTCTCTGATGTTAATTCACAATAGTGGGGGCAGCTAGTGAAAAATAGAGGTAGTTTGGATTAGGCAGAGGGGAGTGAAGTGAGGGGAGGGGTATGGGGTAAGGAAGAATAATAGAATAAATGAATCAGACATTATTACCCTATGTACATATATGATTACATGACTGGTGTGATTCTACAACATGCACAAAGAGAATAATGAGAAGTTATACTCCATTTATGTATGATGTGTCAAAATGCATTCTACTGTCATGTATAACTAATTAGAACAAATAATTTCTAAAAGTGTGCTATGTTAATAAAAAAGCTAAAAGAACTTGAAGAATTTATCATTTAAGAACATGAATTTTTGAAAAAGTTACATTAATAAGTTAGCTAAGTGACAAAGATAAATAAATGAAAGGAAAAAGCCATCAGACAATGTCTGGACAAATTATTGAACAATTTAAATATGCAAACAAACAATTATGGAGAGCATAGCTACTAAAAAGTGTATTAACAAAGTAAACTGTCAATATAAATTAAAACACCAAAGCATGGGGACATGAATCTGTGCTAATTCTATTTTTATAATGCATTAATAGTTCAGTAAAAATATTCAAATATATCATCTAAAATAATGATTTAAATGATTTTAGTGATTTAAATTTCACTGGCTTTTTCTAATCTCATAGTATCTTTAAGAAACAATAACTACTCTAGTGAGAAGATAAGAATAGTTCAATATTTCCTTCAGTTTTACTTTGGATTTTTTTCTGACAAATTAAATTTATAATGATTTATTTGGAAATATGGAGATTAAATATTTTTGCATTTTCCTTTTTGAACTGGTGATATATCTTACCATCTACTCTTGTGAAAGCTCATTTATCATTTTCTTAGTTCCATATCCAGGTAGGTGTAGGATGTAATACAGTTCTGGACCATCAACTATAAACAGAAATCTGCTGGAGGTGAGAATTCTCTGGGAAAACTCTTCTGTCTTTGGTAACAAAGAACAAGCATATCTCAAGCCAGTGCTTCCAATTTCTTCATGCCTTGAATACAGATGACTAATTTAAAGTAGGCTATTTGCCACCATGAGTTAGAAAAAGGAATACTAATAATAACACTGCAAAAAATACAAAGAGTCTGATTTCATCACTCAGTTTCTATACTATCCTTAATTTCTTGTTATGTGGGGGAGCGATCTTTATATACTTCAACTACTGTTGATTTAGGTTTCAGTAATTGTGATTGAAAACAGTTTTAATTATTACATTCTCCATTCATGTAAAACAGTAGAAAAGCATGCAACGTAAAGTGCTATTAATTATATATTAGGCAATGAAATTTTGAGGATATTTTTCTTTTTTGTACTTTGATAAATTGCTGAAATTTTTCATAAACAGAATGTCAATGTTTTAGAAATGTTTATTTTTCTGAAGTTTTGAATGTTTTTGAGGTTTCCAAAATGGAGACATTTCTTAATAGTTGAGGAAAAATGATTCAGGAGAGAATATTTAAGAAGTTATTTGGTTATGTAGAAAACTCCAAGATAGGTTTCAGGTTAAAAAAGTACTGCTAAACTCAACTCACATCAGTTAATCTGTGAAATCAACCTAGGTGTCCTTCAACAGAGGAATGGATGAAGAAAATGTGATATATATATATATATATATATATATATATATATATATATATA
>JAJEJO010001502.1:255818-276644 GCA_020662805.1 Glaucomys volans | reverse complement strand
ACATATATATATATATATACATACATACACACAGACACACACACACAATAGAATATTACTTAGCTTTAATGAAGAATGAAATTATGGCATTTGCTGGTAAATGGATGGAGTTGGAGAATATCTGATACGCAGATGCTAATTCAGAATAAAGGCAGGGGTCAGCGCTAAGGAAGAATAATTACTCTAGATTAGGTAGGGGAAGTAATGGAAGGGGAAGGGGTATGGGGGTAGGAAGGATAGTAAGTGAAACAGACTTTATTACCTCATGTACATTTGACTGCATGATCAATGTGATCCTACAATATATATAATCAGAAAAATGGGAAAGTAAACTCCATTTATGTATGATTTATCAAAATGAATAAATGCATTCTACTGCCATGTACAACAAATTGGAACTAATTAAAAAAGAAAATAAAATATTAAAAAAGTATTGCTAATGCTTAATCCAAGGTAGTAAGCAAAATCATTATTACCTTAGTTTTAAAATGGCCATTTCTGATTTTCCTTTATATAACCATTGTTGATTAGTAGCAATTATTATTTTCAGCTATAAATTTAAACTGTGGTAACAGATTAGTGTTTCATTGATTTTTACACATTAATTTATGATGTTTATAATTTGTTCACACATATTTGCACCAAGTACTTAGATAAATGTACTAAAATAAGTTTATGGTATAAAACACTAGAGAAAAGTTTAACATATTTATAAGTATATCCAGTACTCAGATATATTAGAAATATGCATTTATTTAATTAACTATGATTTATCCACAAAATTTATGATAGAAATGTTTCTTTGGATCTACAATGTTTTAAATCAGTTCATGTGAATATAAAACATTATAAATTTTTTTCTGTAACTCAATAAGGTTATCTTTCCACATTAACCTAAATTAAAAAGACTTCCCATTAGATGGCATATGAAACTCTGAGTATTTGCGGAGTCATATAATTCAATCAACCATGGCGCTTGAAAATTTAATGCCAATGTTTGGAATAACTACTGTTTTTGCTTCATAAATTCATAATATTTTAGTTGATGTTAAAAAATAGTTTAGTTTTACTACTTATTAAGCAGATTGATAAAGGAAAAATAGGTTTAAAAACCTACTCTCACCTGCTTCTAGGGAAATAACTTGAATTCTGTGAGCATCAGTTAATGTATCTGTAAATTAGGCCAATAATGTCTGTTCTCTCAAGGATAAAGTGAAATAAAGCAGATTGGTTTTATTAGTACTATTGCACAATTGTAGTTAAAATCCAAATCTAAAAATCAAGATGTATTACACTACTCAAAATATGTGGGATTTTCTCCCTTTTTTTCCACCTAAAATGCTGTCTCATGAGATTCTTGGTCTGTTTATGCCATTTTTCATCCCCTGCTTCAGAGCTGTTTCATGGAATTCCTTCCAGAATAAGATAAGTAATAGATACAAACGTTTGCCAATAGGATTATTGAACAAAATAAAGCCTCTGATGGATAGCACACATCTGGTTTAGCAGTGACCTTGAAGAAGAGATGATCTGAAGTCTACGTTATTGTAATTTGTACTATTATTGTGTAATCCATCCTTGTTTCTGAGTCTAGAAAGAACAAAGTACAGAAACCTTAACAATTAAGAGGAATTTTTGAGGCAGAACAATTACTCCATGTACATGAAAAAAGAAGAAAGGATTTTCCCCCAGGGAAAAAAATGGACCAGGCCTTTTTCTGTTTCATTGTTCTTGTTTAAAGATAAAACAAAGGAAGGAGTTAATTATTTAAAAATAGAAACAGACTGTGTGTTTATTATTTGTGTGTGTGCATGTGTGTGTGTGTGTGTGCGTGTAACTAGACTATTCATGACTGTTCCCTGAAGGAAAATGTAAAATGTATTTTAGAAAAAACACATCTTTGTACCATATCTTTGCTTGAAGAGCAGTACAAAGCACAAAAGAAACCAATTATACCCCATGTTGTGAAATTACTTTAAATTTCTGCTCATAATCCTTGTTGGTTAAACTACTGATTAGCTGTTCAAAGTGTGTTATTACAAGTTTGCAGGAGCTTCTTGGGTCATTAAATCGGTGTAGAATACCTTCTAGCTAAAATGTCGCATCCTTCTCTACTAATCGATGCCATTTATGTTGGAAGCAGAGGCAGGTTGGAGGAGAAGGAAGAGAAAGCACTCCCATCACAGGCCCTTTTCTGGTTATATGCCTTTCCCAGCTTCCACTATACATGTTCTTGAGTATACTAACAAGTGTTGACAAACGAGTTACAAGATGAAAGTAACTGAGCTTCTTTAAGGTCAGGAACCCCAGGAAAAAAAGGGAGATGGAAGGCAAATTCTGGATAGTTGGGATGCTCTGAGAATAAAGACCCAATGAGGCCTTTGTTTTCATCTGAGAACTGTGCCCTGGGAGCTATCCAAGGTACTAACCAGCCCCAGCTTAAGCTGTGTCCTGTTCTGTTAGTCTACATGAGAAACAGACAAAAATGGGTAGTAAAAAAAGAGAAGAGTTCTTCCAATAGCCTAAAGTTCAAATCCTGCCTTTGGTGTTATAAGTGCTGCATACCTGGAAAGTTATTTAATCTTTCTCTCAATTTCTTAATCTGAAAATGGACATAACAATATTAGCTATCTCTCAGGATCTTGAGATGTGAGAATTAAATTGATTAATGCATATAAAACATGTAACACATTACCTGACATTGAATAAATAATTTACCAATATTAATTCATTCTTACTCATACATTTACAAGAAGCACCAGTGTATTCACTACCAGAGCATCCAAATGTAGCATGTTGTTGTCAGCCTCAGATTTCACAAGTATTTCTCCTCCTAGAATTGTATATTGACAGAAAGCATGTTGCTTTCATCCATTACTTGCCAGTAACTGGCTTAACGTGGGATCTCAATACACAGGTGCTATAAATGAATAAATAAATGAAGGAAAAAATAGAGTAACCATGAAGAAAAGGGAGCAGGCTATATAACAATGATCATTGGAAAGAGGGAAAATTGTACAGTATCCCAGCTTAGGAAAAACTAAAAGTACTTTACTAGCAAAATGTCCTGCATTTGCATTCCTGGAGTATTAAAAAAATATTTTAATTACCTGGAAATTTTTTTCACAGTGAAATGCCTCAGAAATGAAGGTATTTTTCAGGACTGTCTGACCCTGAAAGTTTCTCAATGTATACAAATAGTTTATCCCTGTACCACACCAGCAGCACAGCATAAAAGCAAGGAACTCACCTGTTCCTAAGGTTTATAGTCTCTATTCTATCTTCTATTGTATCCTACTTTGAATTTAGAATCCAAATTTTCTCCTGCATTCATTTCTATTCTGACTTTAATAATCATCTGCCAGTAGATTTTGCAGTTGGCATTCCACACCTGATATCCACCCTGCTTTCTCAACCTTAATATCTATTGGCCTTTATGGCTACAATTTTGTTTTTCCATGCTATTCTCTTTTGATCTAACCTGGATAAACATGTCAAATAGTGAGTCTTTCCTGGAAGACACCACAACTCTGTGGACCAACACACAAGTTACCTGACTCTTACTCAATATGAAATCTATGAAACTTTGGAAAAAGTGCAACTGAAAGAAGCCCGGTACAGGCAGGCTGACTTAAAACCATCCCAACTTCATCAAATACCAAATCAACAAAGAAAATTTGATGGAATTCTTAAAATCTATTTTTACATATTTCCTAAAAGTCACCTAAATGTTGTGCATTTATATCAATCTTACTGTCTTCAAAATACCACACTTTAAGAATTGTGAAAATCATAGCAACTAATTCTTATTTATTTATAATTTAAAAGTTTCTTATGCTATGGAGTGAGCCTCCAGAAGAATCAGTGAGAGAATAATGACTATAAAATCAAGCAAGTTAGCTGAGCATGGTGTTACTCACCTGTAATCACAGCAGCTCAGGAGACTGAGGCAGGAGTATTGAGTTCAAAGCCAGCCTCAGCAACATAGCGAGGCCCTAAGTAACCTAAGAAGACCCTGTCAACAAATGAAATGTTCTTTTAAAACAAGGGCTGGGGATGTGGTTCTATGGTTAAGTGCCCCTGGTTTCAATCCCCACTACTACTACTACTACTACTACTAATAAAAAAATAAATAAAATCAAGCTTACTGAATATAGACTAATCTTATATAATTAGAGTGATGGATAAGATGATCTATTGAGTTTGTCTCCTTACAGTTTTTATGGTTCTCCAAGATTGCATAGTCTGTGTACATGTGTGTTTATTCTCTTACTCCTCCTGTTATTTATTATTTGTCCCTATCGGATGTCAGACAAGACATAGTAGCTCCTTAATGGTAATTGAATATGAAAAACTCTAATTGCAAATAAATATGCAGACAATCATAATTGCAGGTTGATCGATTGTGAATGCTTGCAGTTACCATGTACTTTCTCATTAATAATGTGACAACTATCTACAGTTAGAAATGAGAGGCTAAAGGACTGTCCCTATACATGGCATGTTTGTGTAGTTGAATTGATTTGCATTTTAATGGCATAGAGAATGCAGAATTCAAGTCTCTAAGTTTAGAAGTTGACTGGACTAATTACAGGAGCCCGAAGGAACAGAGGTGTGAAGATTATTAAGTTGTCATCAAAGACATTAATTCTTAAAGTTTGCATTCAAATCAACTTAGTCATAATTACAAAACCTAATGTTTTTCTAGATCACATTTATATTCTGCATGTTGTCTCTGCTTTCTCATGTCCATTTGAAAGCAAATAATTATGAAAATAAATGTATCATTTTATAGATCAAGTTGGAATTCTGTCCTACTGACTTCTTGGTGTTTTTAGAAACAGCAATCTTTTAAGATCCCATATAAGCACAGATATTCTATTCTTTTCAGTAATAGAGGTAAAGTTAACTTGTTTCAAAGTACTGAGAATCTGAATATTGAATTAATTGTAAGACCTGATAAAAATTCAAATCAGCTTAAAGAGAAGAACGATATTCTGGTGTAAAGAAAGATCTTTTTTAATGGCATTTGGGATTTTTTTGGAGCAGATAAATTTATTAATGTACCAAGAATTAAGACTGACATATAAAAATCAATCATTTTTCTACATACTAGCCACAAAATTTGAAATTTCATGGAATTTGAAAGTTTAAATGTGTATTTAAATGACATCAAATAAACAAAGAACACGGAGTAGATCTAATGAAATGTTTTTATGAACTCTACTCTGTACTATAAAACATAACTGAGGAAAATTAAAGTAAATATAAATGATGCATTTTTTAGAATTAAAGTTTTAGTTTTTCTGCTACTATATGGATTTATGATTATTATGCATTGATTTTTACATCTAATAACATTACTTAGTAATTTTGCTAATTTATTACTTTACTGATTTCTACATACATAGTCATGTCATTTGGAAAATTGTGGCTATTATTTTCCAATAATCACACCTTTTTTTCCTTTTTTATTTATTTTTATAGGTTCTTTTTAGTTATATATTACATTACTGGGGACTGAATTAGAACAAATTAAATTCCATGTCTTGGGATTTTTTTAAGAACATGTGTATCTCAAAATTTAGAAATTGATATAAAACACAAAAAGACACATTCAGTGACAAAATTAGACTGCTTTCCTACCAGTGTACAATGATAACCAGTCAAGTTCAATTTCCTATACTATGAAAGGTTAATGTTTCTTATGGGAATGGAGAGTTTATTACAGTCTAATTTTAGTAGCCATTTAAAATAATCAAATAACTCTTGCTCTAGTTTCATGCTGTCTGAACAATCTGACTTCCTGACAGATTTCTGAATGGAGATGACATGTGCCAGCAGTCAATATGATTACCTGAATTCATGCTACATTGCAAATGTCCAGTGTGGCCATTCCCAGGGAAGCAGCCAAAGTAGCACGACTGTTTCTGACCCAGTGTCAGAAAGTATGCAGCTTCCCTTCTACCAAATTCAGTTGGTTATAAATGAGACACTAAAGTAAACCTAGTCCAATCTTTATTTATATCCATAGCTTGTATTTATATGCTATTATTTATTTATTAAGTGCCTCCCTGAACTAAAATAAAAGCATTATGTAGGCAGGAATTTTGCAGCTGTTGTTATTTCATTGATGTATCCTCAGCACTAAGCACTGTCCTGGCACATAATAGGTACTAATAAATCTTTATTGACTTAGTTAATGAATGAATACTTTCTCACTTTTCCTTTGATAGGTATGAAAATAAACAGAGACCTAAATCAGAGACATATGGAATTTTCAAACATGGAAGTTATAATGTCTTAAAATTTGTAGCTAATAAAGTATGTTGAATAGGACATCAGATCTGAGATATGCTATACAAGATGAGTTTCATAGTCAAGTAAGTGTATTTGTTAAGCTCTGAGTGTCTTTCAACACCTGAAAAACGACTCTGATCATGAGTTCCTGAAAGCTCCTCAAAATCTTAACATAAAAATGCTTAATTTTATTCAGTTTTCTTAACTCCAATTTACAACAAAACACCTATACAATAGCAATTATTCACTTCCCATGCAGTTAATTTTCCACAGTAAACCGTTTAGCCCATTTCTCTTCATTTAGTTAAAGTTCATTTCTTGATATCTAGATGATAGAAGACTACAAAGGTAAAGACTCCTCTCTCTTTCATTATCACCATATGGTGAAGAGGCTCTGGGATTCACTCAACTTACTGAAGACTACAGGAAGTTACTGGAAAGCTGAGAACTAAAGCCCAAGTCTCCCTTCTATTATGAAATATTTTCACAACACCATGGACTTCTCAGATTCATAGACAAAACCCTACCTTGGAGTCATCCTGGACAGATGGTTATTCTCTTCTTAAAACCCCTGAGAGACACAACTTGTAATCTCCCTCAGTAGCCTGTCCTATTATTTATCAAGTCAAACTCAGATTGCAATAGGGTGGAATTCCATTCCAGAAGGAAAGCATTTTCTTTGTCTGGTTTAAAATGTTCCATTTAAAAAAGAATAATTTACGATAAATTCACAAGTACAATTTGCACTTGCACGTTGGCCAAAAGGGTGGTGGAGCTTGGAGCGGTGTCTTCAGCATGCACTCAGTCCTTGGCTCCAAGCCCCACTTTAATGACAATCTGAGTCCTCACACTCACAGGCCCCTCCCAGTGAGGCTGCCAAGTGTTTGTCATAGTCATGCACATCAGTCAGTCACAGGAACGGAATGTGAAATGGTCCAGAGTGCAGCAGATCCTAAGGCGAAGGGCATTCCAACTCCAAAATGCAGAATCATTAAAATGCAATCTCTACATGTTCTAGTGAAACAACATAATATGTATATCATCAAACCATTAAATCATCAAATTTACTTTTCATTTCCTAAAATATTTTATTTAATAACTTCACTCATAGAGGGACATAACTTCATTTACAAAGACATTTTTCCATAGGTAAGCATTCATCTAATCTGTTTTACTATGTGTTATAATAAGCAGCATCTTAGGAAGCTGGACATATAATCTCATAGTCTTTGTATTCTCACAGGTCCAGATAGTATTCTATATCAGCCTGATCAATTACTGTGTAATCTTCAGCAGGATTTTTAAATAAGCTAAGGTTCCCACATTTGAAAATTAGGAAAAATAAGTATAGTTTCACTGTATTTTCATAAAAACTGAATCAGAAGACTTATTTGAAAATAGATGGCATGGTGACCACAACACAGTAGGTTTTTCAATATTATTTCTCATCTCATATAAAATCAGAATTATACATTAAGTCACCAGAGATATTAATAATTTTTAAAAGCTTGACTTATTTCACTTATTGATCCTCAGTTTCATCCACATTGCTGCAAATGACAGAATTTCATTCTTCATAGGGCTGAATAGTATTCTACTGTGTGTGTATGCCACATTTTCTTCATCCATTCACAAGTTGATGGGCACTTGGGTTGTTTCTATTTTTTGGCTATTGTGCTGCAATGAAGATTAAAGTGCAGATGTCTCTTTGATACACTGATTTAATTTCCTTTGGATATGTACCCAGTATTGGAATTGCTGGATCATATGGCAGTTCCAAGTAAGCCAGACACAGAAAGACAAGTACCACATGCTCTCACTCATATGTGGAATCTTAAAAATTGATCTCATAATAGTTGAGAGTAGAGTGGTTACCAGAGTGAGTGAGGAGGGGCAGAGGCCAGGAAAGTTTGGTCAATGGTTACTAAGCTGCAGTTACATAGGAATAAGAAGTTCTTCTATGCTGTTGCTCGGCAGGGTGACTGGAGGTGACAATACTGGTCTGTACATTCCAAAAAGCTAGAAGAAAGGATTTTGAAAGTTTTCACAATAAATAAATGATAAATGTTTGAGGCAGTAAGAATGTTTAATCATATGTAAGCATTATACAATTTGTATATTATCAAAATATTTCATTGTATCTCATTAATATGTACAATTTTATGGGGCTTTTTGCATTAGTTAAAAATAATTAAAAGAAACTTCATCATCTTTTCATATTGCAAGATGATGGTTTAATAAGAATCGATACCTATTTATTCACTTGTTTAGAAATGTCACGATTTTGACATGATCAATTTCTTAAATGGGGAACAACTTTATGAAACATTAATATTTCTTTTCTATCATTTGTGAATAAAAGTCCAAAAAAAAAAATCAAATGAACTGATACATAAATTTTAAAAACTGCAAAAGGTATTATCTGTGCACTAAGTTCCCAGTAGATGCCCTTTAGTGTTGATAATAGGGGAATTACATATGTATAGCAGAGGAAGTGGCACTTAATTAAAATCCTAGGTATACATCTTCAGCAAAATGTAGGCCAACAGAAATCATACACAGCAAGAACAAGATAGATCTGTGATATATTTGTGATAATAGATGATCTTTGGGAGTGACTAAGATAAAATCACCAACTTCCAATATTATACTAAAAAGTGTCACCAATTCATGACCCTGTATGTCACGCCATAGTATCTATGGGAATGTTTATAAAAAGATATGTTTACAAAAAAAAAAATCTAACAGAAAATTCATAGTGGCACTACATGTAATAGCTCCCATATAAGACACTATCTAAGTGCTCATTGATGGTAGAAGTGATAATACTAATTATGATACATTAATACAATGAATACTGTATAGAATTACTAGCAAATGATCTGTGACTAAAAGCAACATTGAGGAATCCTGCAAGCATGATATTGAACAAAAGAAACCAAACATACACATACACTCACACAAAAAAGATATAATTCACCTCATGTATGTTAAATACACACAGAACTTGCTATTATCAGACAGTGGTTTTCCTTCTGGAGCTGGTGACTAACAGGATTTCAGGGATGCTGCCATATTCTGTTTCTTATGTGGTTACATTCATTTGTGAACATCCACAGAGTGATAACACTTAGGCTATGGATAATTTCCTCCAAATATTTTACACTTTAACAAATAGTTTGGGGGTCCAAGATGGTGAATTAGTGTGAGGCAGCATTTCTTGTAGCTTGGCTACCAGAACTCAAGTAGCAGGAATAATTCCACATTTCTCTGAGGCTTAGAATGAAACATCCAAAGAGGATATTGACTAGAGGTCAATATGGCGAGTAACGCAATAAAAGGAAGGAACACAATCCATGACTCATACTCCCAAGCTTAGATCATACCTCCAGAAGAAACAGAAAGAAAACCAGGTGGTCGCAGTCAGTGAACACATACACTTCTGACACTTTTGTCCACCGTAGTGGATATGACTCCTTAATTTCTTAACATTTCACCAAGATTTTCGTTTTTGTTATTGTTGTTTTCTGTTGCTTGTTTGTTGTGACAGTAGTTATGTTTCGCTTTTTGACTTTGGGTTACCACATTGAATTTTTGTTTTACTTGAATGCATCCTGAATGATTCAAGGACGACTACACATATTCATATTTGTTTCTCACTCCTCATTTCTAGCCATGTTTTTCTTTTTTCTTCCTTTTTTTTGTTGTAGTTTTTCTGTTTGTTGTTTGTTTGTTTGTTTGTTTGTTTTTCTCTTTTTGAAGGTGTTATTTTCCCATGTTCTGTATTTTGAGGTTTAGGGCTCATGATTAGCTTATTTTAACTTTGTTTTGTATTATCTTTATTGCTGCTCTATCTCCCTTGTCTTCCTCTCACTTTTCTCTATTCATGACATCCAAATACCATTTTCTCTCTCATTATTTATATTCTTCTATTTTTTGTCCCCTTTCAAACTTACAAGATATCCTGTTACTAATGCATCTGCCTTATCATCCTTTGAAATTGCAAACACTTTTCTACCCTCATATCTCTTCTTTATACATACTTCTGATGTGCTGACATATTTGACTCCATGGAAATGTTATAGGCTATGCTAAATGGGCAATGACTAACCAGACTCCATTTTGTCTTGAGACTCCATTATGGAGGAAATGATTCTCCTATGGGAACACCCCCTCTATACCCATCAACAGTTGCTTAGCATAACATGTTGGGCAACACAAAATGGCAATTCTTATATAATGAAAAATTGTTATTTTTTTTATTTCTATTTTTCCGAAACAATGTACCATGTCAACAGTGATATCAACAGTGATTGTCTAAGCCAGGCGTGGTAGTGCATGCCTGTAATCCAAGCAACTTGGGAGGCTAAGTCAGGAGGATCGCAAGTTCAAAGCCAGCCTCAGCAACTTAGCTAGGCCCTTAGCAACTCAGTGAGACCCTGTCTCTAAATAAAATACAAAATAGGGCTGGGGATGTGGCTCAGTGGTTGAGTGTCTCTGAGTTCAACCCCTGGTTCCAAAAAAAAAAACCAGTGATTGTCTAGATGTTAGTAACCATTCCTTAATTTGTACCTAAGTTAGGTCATTTTGACCCACTTCCCCCATCTGCTAATGATTTTAGATCTCATGATAATAATTTGCAATTTTAAATCATTACAATAGACACTTATGATTAATGTACTGACTTATAGTATAAAAACCCCTAAAAACTTATGGTCAGACTGTTCTCCCAATAGCCATTTTTGGGGCATTGTGTGAAACAGTCAGCCGGCCGGCTAATAAAGACTCTCAAACTTGGACTTCTCAGTGGTGATCAATCTGTTCTTAAGTTGCACCCCATAACATACCAAACTCTATCCTTAACAATTCTTAATACTAATTTATATATATATATGCTATATACATATATACATATATATATAATGTCTACCACTATCACCAATGTCACAGTAATAATACAGCAGAGGGCATAGACAACAACTATTCCTTGAATTTAAGCCAGACATAATACATGATTATGTGCTGCTTGTACTGAAATTGATGATCCCACTATCCCTATGTATCAGAACAATTAACACTAGATATCAAAATTGTAACTAAGGACCTAGTCAACTGCTATATAGCGCTTGTTTACATTGTGACTTTCATTGCCCCCCTACCCAATCTGAGTTACTAGTAACAGAATGAGACTATGAAGTTTTAAGGTAGAGAGCTGGAGAAATAGCTCAGTTGGTAGAGTGCTTGTCTGGCAAGCACTAAGGCCCTGGGTTCAATCCCCAGCACCACCAAAAAAAAAAAAAAGTTTTAAGGTAGAAACTCTACAGCATCAGATCCATCCAGATAGATGAATAGACATGCAAACAATATGAGAAAACAAGGGAACAAACCATCTCAAATAACCCAGACTACCTCGACAGTGAAGGAAATGTCAGAGATAAACTTCAAAAACTTCATGGTTAAACTGATCTATGAGGTAAAAGATGACATAAGAAATAAAATCAGAGAGAAAATACAAGAAGTGAAAGATCATTTCAAAAAGGATATAGAGATCCTGAAGAAGAATCCATCAGAAATCCTCAAAATTAAGGAATCAATAAATCAAATTAAAAATTCACTGGAAAGTATTACCAATAGACTAGACCACTTGGAAGACAAAGTTTCAGGCAAAAAATAAAAAATACATGATCTAGAATATAAAGTTGACCATGGGGAAAAGATGTTAAGAGATCATGAACAGAACTTCAAAGAAATATGGCATAACATGAAAAGACCAAACTTAAAGATTCATTGGGATTGAAGAAGGTTTGGAGACACAAACCAAAAGAATACAAAATCTTTTCAAATAAATAATACCAGAAAATTTCCCAAACCTTAAGAATGAAATGGAAAACCAAATATAGAAGGATTACAGGACCCCAAATACAAAAAATTACAATAGACCGACTCCAAGTTACATTATTATGTGAATGCCTAACATATGGAATAAAAATAGAATTTTAAAGGCTGCCAGAGAAAAACAATAAGTAACACTAAGAGAGAAACCAATACAGATCTCTGCTGATTTCTCGAACCAGACCCTCAAAACTAGGGTGTCTTAGAATAATATATACCAAGCTCTAAAAAAAAATGGATGCCAGCCAAGAATACTATACCCAGTAAAATTCAACTTCAGAATTGACAATGAAATAAAAAACTTCCACGATAAACAAAAGTTAAAAGAATTCACAACTAAAAAGTCTGGACTACAAAATATGCTCAATAAAATATTTCATGAAGAAATGAAAAATAAAAGTGAAAACAAGCAAAAGAGAAGCTACAGTAGAAGAACAGTCAATCAAAGAAGAAACTAATTGAAATTAAAATCCAGAAATTAATCAAAATGTCAGGGAGTAAAAATCTATCTCAATAAAAACATTGTAAATGGCCTAAAATCATCAATCATAAGATACAGCCTGGCAGAATGAATTAAAAAATAAGACCTAACAACATGTTGTCTTAATAGATTCACCTCATAAGCAAAGACATCCACAGACTGAAGGTAAAAGGATGGGAAAACATGCCATTCACATGGATCTCATAAAAAGCAGGGATTTCTGTTCTCATACGAGACAAAGAGGACTTCAAGCCAAAGCTAATCAGAAGGTAACAAGAAGGTCATTTCTTACTGCTTAAGGGGATTATATATCAACAAGATGTAACAATCATAAATATTCATGCCCCAAAGAGTGGACCACCTATGTACATCAAACAAACCCT
Organism: Glaucomys volans; assembly: GCA_020662805.1. NCBI lineage: Eukaryota > Metazoa > Chordata > Mammalia > Rodentia > Sciuridae > Glaucomys > Glaucomys volans. The sequence continues at coordinate 263,588 of JAJEJO010001502.1, read as the reverse complement.
TCTCAATTTCAAGAATCAAATAGAGCACAACACAATAATACTCAGTGACTTTAACATGCCTAGATAGATGTACCAAACAAAAACTAAATGGAGCCATAGAACTAATGAAAACAATTAATAATTTAGACTTAGCAGACATATGTAGAATCTTTCATCCATCAAGGACTGAATATACTTTCTTTTCATCAATAAACAGATCCTTCTCTAAAATAAAAATTGCCTTAGGCAACAAAACAAAGTTTGGGTGAATACAAAAAAATAGAGATAATACCTTGCATTCTATCAGATCATAATGGAATGAAATTAGAAATCAATGATAAGAACCAGGAACAGTGGCCCACACCTGTAATGCCAGCAGCTTGGGAGGCTAAGGCAGGAGGATGATGAGTTCAAAGCCAGCCTCAGCAAAAGCAAGGCACTAAGCAACTCAGTGAGACCCTGTCTCTAAATAAAACACAAAACAGGGCTGGGGATGTGGCTCAGTGGTCAAATGCCCAAGTTCAATTGCTAGTAACAAAAAAACAAAGATAGAAAAAGAAATCAATGATAAAATAAAAAAATAGAGGCTACTCTAACACCTAGAGGATAAATAACAGCTGTTGAATGACCAATGGATAGTAGAAGTAATCAGGGATGAAGTTAAAAAAAAGTTAGAGGTTAATGAGAATTGTGACACAACTTATCAAAATCTCCTTTTCAAAATCTCTGTGACACTATAAAGGTAATTCTAAGAGAAAAGTTCATTGCACTGAAGGCATTCTTTAGAAGAATAGAAAGTCACCAAATAAATAAACTAACATGACAACTCAAAGTCCTAGAAAAAGAAGAACAAATGAACACCAATCAGTAGAAGTCAGGAAATAATTAAAATCAGAGTTGAAAACAATGAAATAGAAACAAACAAATATTAAAAATATAGATGAAACATAAAGTTGGTTCTTGGAAAAAATAAATAAAATTGATAAACCCTTAGCCATGCTAACAAAGAAAAAGAGAGAAAATTCAAATCACTTAAATTCATGATGAAAAATGAAATATCACCACACATATTACTGAAATATAGACAATAATCAGAGACTACTTTGATAATCTACAATAAAATGGAGAATCATTATGACATTGATAAATTTCTAATGACACATGACCCACCCTAATTGAATCGGAAGCCATAGAAAATTTGAACAATTCAATTTCAAGCAATAAAACTGAAGGCACCATCAAAAGCCTACCAACAAAGACAAGCCCAGCACAAGAAGGATTATCAGCCAAGTTCTACCAGACCTTCAGATAACTTACACTAATACTCCTCAAATTATTCCATGAAATAGAAAAAGAGGGAACCCTTCCAAACTCATTCCATGAAGTTAGTATCACTCTGATACCAAAAACCAGACAAAGATACATCAAGGAAAGAAAACTTCAGACCAATATCCTTGAAACCCTACCCAGAGCAATTACACAAAAGAAAGAAATTAGAAGGATACACATAGGAAAAAAGAGTTTAAACTATTCCTATTTGCCATTGACATGATTTTATATTTAAAAGACTCAAAAAACTCCACCACAAAGCTCCTTGAATGCAAACAAATTCAGCAAAATAGCAGGATATAAAATTAACACCCATAAATCAATTGTGTTCCTATACACCAATAACAAATCAGCTGAAATAGAAATCAGGATAACTATTTCATTCGCAACAGCCTAAAACATAAAATAAAATACTTGGGAATCAATCTAACCAAAGTAGTGAAAAACATCTACAATGAAAACTATAAAACACTAAAGAAAGAAATTAAAGAAGACCTTAGAAAATGGAATGATCTCACATGTTCTTGGATAGGCAGAATTAATATTGTCAAAATGGCCATGCTACCAAAAGTGCTATACAGATTTAATGCAATTCCCATTAAAATTCCAATGATGTTCTTCCTAGAAACAGAAAAGACAGTCCTGAAATTCATTTGGAATAATATGAGGCCCAGAATAGCCAAAGAAATCCTTAGAAGAAAAGTAGTTCAGGAGGCATCACAATATCAGAACTTAAACTATACTACAGAGCTATAGTAACAAAAACCCCATGGTATTGGCACTAAAACAGAATCAAAGAACAATAGAACAGAGTAGAAGACACAGAGACATACCCACTTAAATACCGTTATCTCAAACTACATCAAGGTCCCCTACACATACATTCGAGAAAAAATATCTCTTCAACAAATGGTTCTGGGAAAACTGGAAATCCATATGTAGTACATTGAAATTGAACCCATATATCTCACCCTGCACAAAATCCAACTCAAAGTGAATCGAGGACCTTGGCATTAGAGACTCTGAGATTACTAGAAGAAAAAGTAGGTCCAACTCTCCATGATATTGGCTCAGGAACAGACTTCCTCAATAAGATTCCTAAAGCACAAGAATTAAAATTGAGAATCAATAAATAGTATGGCATCAAACTAAAAAGCTTCTTCACAGCAAAAGAAACAATCAAGAATGTGAACAGAAAGCCTACAGAATGGGAGAAAACCTGCACTACCTGCACCTTAGATAGAGCCTTAATCTCTAGGATACACAAATAAAACCCACAAATAACCCAATTAATAAATGGGCAAAGGAACTTGAACAGTCATTTCACAGAAGAAGAAATACAATTGGTCAACAAGTACATGAAAATATGTTCAACATCTCTAGCAATTAGAGAAATGCAAATTAAAACTACATTGAGATTTCATCTCACTCTAGTCAGAATGGCAATTACGAAGAATACAAGTAACAATAAATGTTGGCAAGGAGGTGAGGAAAAAAGTTCACTCACACATTGCTGATGGGGCTGCAAATTTATGCAACCTCTCTGGAAACCTATATGGAGATTCCTTAGAAAACTTGGAATGGAACCACCATTAGACCCAGTTATCCCACCCCTTAGCATATACCGAAAGGACTTAAAACCAGCATTCTACAGGTATTTTCAGGTAAATGAATGGAACTGGAGAATATCATGGTAAGTGAAATAAGACAATCCCAAAAAATCAAAGGCTGAATGTTCTCTGATATGTGTATGCTAACTTATGACAAAGAAGGTAGAAGAGGAAATACAGAAGTTCAGAGGATTAGACAAAGAGGAATGAATGGAAGAGAGTGGGAATGGTAATAGGAAAGACATTAGAATGAATCAGACATAACTTTTCTCTGCTCACACATTAATACACAACCAGTGTAACTCTGCATCATGTTCAACCACAAGAATTGTATCAAAATTATAATGGGTTGCACCCCATGTGTGTATAATATGTCAAAATACACCATTCTGTCACATATATCTAAAAACCACCACCACAACAAGACAACACAAATATTTCCAAAATTTTTACTTCACAAAATCTAAATGCCTTACAATTTTTTAGAAAACTAAAATACTTAATTCTGACATGACCCAACCGTTTAGTCTCAAAAGAACTTTACTATATAGTTCAAAACAATTAAATAGAAAATATTTTGAATTAAATAAGATGGCAAGGAAGAAAAAAATATATACTTTAGATTTTGTCCAAACCATCCTTAAAGGAAATGATTAAGTCACTCAGTGAATCAGACTAATAAAAAAGAAAACTAAAAAAAAAAAAAAAGTCAGTTGACTGAGTTGGAAACACTCCTACTCCTTCTAGAGGGATTTTTTGATTCCACTTCTGCTTGTTTATCACTGGTAATTGAAGACTCTCAACCATAGGCTTAAGAGGTCTCTATCATCTACCATTGAGAATCACAACCCCCCAGGGAAAAAGTTGGGTCTAGAGTGAACTAAATTCCTCACACCTGAAATGTGTCTGAAACCCAGCATTTGTTTGAGTTTCCCACCATTTGTGCCAATTTCCTATATTTGGGCTTTGTGCCACTTCCTAGTTTGTTTGTATACTGATTATTATCACCCAAGCTTTTGGCCAGGATATTGAAAACCCTCCTGACTCTAACCCGCTTGCTCTCATTTAGGAAATGTGTCTTGTCCCAGTCTTTTTAGCTATGGGATGTTTTATTTTAAACTTCTTGAGTCCCCCTTGGATCCAACAAAGTATCACCAGCCTAACTGGAAGCATTCCATTTGCTACTAAAACACCCATCAACTGGATGGGGCTTTTAACTATGCACCCGGTAACAGATCTTCTGAAGCTGCATCTTAATTACTATGCCTCCTTCCTTGTGTGTTAGTCATTCTGGATGAATGACTTCTATTTCTGTTTCTAATGTGCCACCATTATGTTCCAAGAAACCATAGGTGGCAGGGCACATTGATGCACGCCTGTAATCTCAGTCATTCAGAAGGCTGAGGCAGGAAGACTGTAAATTTGAGGCTATCCCAGGCAACTTAATGATAACCTGTCTCAAAATAAAAAGCAAAAAGGGCTGGGGATGTAACTCAGTGGTAGAGTGCCCTGAGTTCAATTTCCAGTACCCAAAGAAAGATAAAGAAGCCATAGACAAAGCCCATGCAAAATATGATATTGTGGATAAAGCTAGAGTCAATGTCTCTTTGGCTATAGATTCCACCAAATAAAAATGTACCAGTTAACATTATTTTGAATCTTAGTAAACCAAAGGCTCAGAAAATTCTCTAAATAAAAAGGCATTTATGTGTGGCAAAGACTGGAAAATGCAATGATGGTAGTTCTACATTTCAACTCATTTTCCAGAAAGATGTACAAGTATTTCAAGGTTAAAATTGAGGTTCACTTGTACCTCATACTACAGAATCACTTTATATCAAGTGTCAACCAAATATACAGGACATCTTCAAGAAAGGTAGAGAAAACATATTTTGATGTTTCACACCAAAATCAACTTTCTGGGCACATTAAGATTAAAATGAAATATTTCACATTAGAAATTCAATCAGAAAGAAAATTAAGATAATTATATAACCCAATTGAAATATTACATTTTTAAAAGAAAAATTCAAAATGCCTGACTTTCTGAACTACATTTTGATATATACCTACCTACCTACCTACCTACCTACCTATATTATACACCTGGAACTACAATTATTTTTCAAATGATTGCATTTCAATGAAGTCAAACAGTTCACGTGAACTATTTCAGTAAAATAATCCTTTAATTATTTTGCAGTTACCCAGTTTTTCAGGTTTCCTAGAAATGTGAGCTATTGGTCTGAGATGTCCACTGTACATGGTTTACCTGGCCTAACCACCACAGTACAGGATATGAGCAAATCCACTTATTGTGAAGTGGTTAGAAGCACTGTCCTGTCAGGCAGGACAATGGTCCTTGCAGTGATTGAGGTACAGTCATATGTAGATATGTCAGTTGGGTGCAGTTAGGGAAAACAAAAACTACGTGGCACCAAGATGCCCTCATGACCAATGATCAAGAGATCCTAGCCTCTAGCTGCTTCAGAGTTTAAGTGGCTACAGCGTTGAATAAGTGGCTGCATTTCTGAATCTTAGTATCTGAGCACAGATGATAGATTTGGGCACACTGCAGTGCTTTCAGCAAATTCTGTAATTACAGGATGACCTTGATAAGTTGTCATGTCTATAGCATGAAACTGGAAAACAGAATCTTCCAGTGCAGTGAATATGGTTTTCCTAACAAGAACTTAAGGAAATATAGATGTTTTTGTTAAAAACGTAAATATTTGCCTTAAGCACTTACAAACATGATGTTTCTGGCTCATTCTCTTTAACGGAAAGACTTGAAAATAAGACGTGCTATTCTAAATATTTATCTCTACCTTTTTCAACATTTAGTATAACCAACATTAATGATGGTTTAGATTCACTTTAATTAACAAAACATAAAAATTTCCTGATCTATTTATATGATTCACTTCATATACTATGCAATGCATCATAAATTCAAAACTTTTAAAACATCATTATCTGTACTTGTTTTTCCAATTTCAAGATTTTCTACCCATCCTAAAATACCCATCCTAAAACATCACAATTAAAATACATTAAAATAAGAGATTGGTTATAATGAATTTGTATAAATCAACATTTCACTTATTCTATTCAAAATCATTTTCTACCTGCATAAAACAATGTTTCCCTCTCAAAATTTCTACCCTAAATCAACTAAATTATGTCTACTTCTATTATTTTTGTCCCATTAGGAATATATTTTGTGTATTTCAGTTTTTGTATTTTTAAGAAAAATGATAGTTTTCCTACTGATATTATATTTATATATAATTTTTAAGAAAAATATTAAAAATATATCTCAAGACAGTTTTAATATAGTTTCTGTTAAATTTTCCAATAAATGTGAGACTATTAAATTTTTTATTGGGAATTTTTCAACGTTTGGGGCTAAAAAACATGTTACAGACTTAGGCAGTGCAATTTAACTTAAAACCACTAAAATAGACTCAAATAAAAATTTATGAATATGATTATCAGAGAAACAGCAAAAGCGAAATTATCCCTTTGACAGGGACATTTCTGGTTGGAGAGGAAGCAGAGTAGAACATATCCTATTTTTAAATGGATAAGGTTCCTGATAGGCTGAGAAAGATACAAAAGAAAATTGTAGATTCATAGAGATTCAGATACCCACTTATTGGCTCTGAATCAAAACTAGTCATTTAGGAAGTGACTCTATGAACTAAAAGTAGCACAGGTTCCCTCCTGCCCTTCTAACCAAGTTATCATTTGCTCATTTTTTAAAGTAGCAGGAGTGTCTGTCTTGATCCAGGGAATATCCTGGGTACCGGGAATACAAGAGTGAGAGGGCAGGTGGCGTACCTGCCTCCCTGGAGAATTGCATTCCCTGGGCGAAGTGGGAAAGAAGGCAGAGCTGGGCAGACCATGAGACACGAAGTCAGTTTTTTTAACAGCCTATGAAAGACCGTTGTGTGGGAGAACTGGAAATCCATATGCAGCAAAATGAACCTAAACCCCTATCTCTCACCCTGCCCAAAACTCAACTCAAAATGAATCAAGGACCTACGAATTACACCAGAGACCCTGCTCCTAATAAAAGAAAAAGTAGGTCCAAATCTTCATCATGTGGGCTTTGGGCCAGATTTCCTAAACATGACTCCCAAAGCACAAGAAATAAAAGCAGGAATCAATAATTGGGATAGGTTCAAACTAAAAAACTATTTCTCAGCAAAGGAAACAATCAGCAATGTGAAGAGAGAGCCTTCAGAGTGGAAGAAAATCTTCACCACACAAACTTCAGATAGAGCACTCATTTCCAGAATCTATAAAGAACTCAAAAAACTTTGCCCCAAGAATACAAATAACCTAATCAATAAATGGGCTAAGGAAATGGGCAAACACTTTACAGAAGAAGACCTACAACAATCAACAGATACCTGAAAAAATGTTCAACATCTCTAGTAATAAGAGAAATGCAAATCAAAACTACCCTAAGATATCATCTCACCCCAATTAGAATGTCTATTATCAAGAATAAAAGCAACAATAGGTGTTGGCAAGGATGTGGGGAAAAAGGTACACTCATACATTGCTGGTGGGGTTGCAAATTAGTGCAACCATTCTGGAAAGCAGTATGGAGATTCCTTAGTAAACTTGGAATGGATCCACCATTTGACCCAGCTATCCCACTCCTTGGTCTACACCCAAAGGACTTGAAAAAAGCATACTACAGTGATGCAGCCACATCAATGTTCATAGCTCCTCAATTTACAATAGCGAGATTGTGGAACCAATCTAGATGCCCTTCAATAGATGAATGGCTAAAGAAACTGTGGTATATATACACAATGGAATATTATTCAGCCATAAA
>JAJEJO010001502.1:167552-255418 GCA_020662805.1 Glaucomys volans | reverse complement strand
AAGGAAGGAAGGAAGGAAGAAAGAAAGAAAGAAAGAAAGAAAGAAAGAAAGAAAGAAAGAAAGAAAGAAAGAAAAGAAAGAAAAAGACCGTTGTGATTTCCGTTGTGGAAAAGGCTGAAAAGTGGGGATGAGGTTATTTCAGGTAGGGAAAGAGGTGACCTCTGATGAGGGTGATCTGAAATCTGAAGTTTTTTTTGTTTTGTTTTGTTTTTGTTTTCAGTTCTAAACAGGAAAGAGTCAAATTTAGGAAATCACATATTCTAGACAGAGGTTATAGGAAGTGTAAATCCCTAGAGGCAGGAAAAGTTTGTGATATTCAAAGACAAGAGACTAGCCTTGAATAGCTGGAACATAGTAAATGAGGCAGAGTTTAGTAAGAGAAATGACTCAAGGCAGTAGATAAAGGGCTATGTAAGCCAATATAAGGAATTTGAATTTTACTTTAAATGAAATGTTTTAGGAAGGTTTCAAAAGGTCTTTAGTATTAAAGCGAAGTAATTTGACTTTTGTTTAAAAAAAAATCAGGCTGCTGCTTGGTAATTAATAGAGTATTAAGAACAGCAATACAAGTAGTGAGGAAGACAAAGTAGACAGCTGTTACAATGGCCCAAGGAGGAGACAACATGGCGGTGACCATGAAAATAAAAACAAGCAGCATATTTGAGATACATTGGAGTAAAAGAGACAAAGCTTGTTGATGAGAATATGGGCATTTGAGTTTCCTTCCTTGAGCAATTGACTAGATGTCATTGACATTTACTGAAACAGGGAAACTGGGATACGAGCAAAATGGTTTCTAATGGTTTGGTTTCTATTGTATTGTTTGTTACTGATGTTGTCATTGTTGTTTTATGGGTAAAGAAAGGATATGAATCAAGAAATTTGATTTTTTGCAAAACATCAAAGTATTGATAATACCTGCTTGTCTAACAAGAAATTGGATGTACGATTCTAGAACTCAGATGAGAACTTGGAGCTCTAGATAAATATTTGGCAGTTATCGGTTTTTCTGCTGCTTCTGTTTATTCTATCCTATTAAAGAAAATATTGAAATGTGATAGAATATCAGAGCAAACTTGGGATCAAAAGTTTCATGCTTTTGGCTTAAATTAAAATGTGTTTGAATCTCTGAAAGCTGATAAGAATATTCAGGAAAGAGGGATAAACAGCTAAAATAAAAGAGGAAAGAGAATAAGTATAGATTAAATGTATTTGAAAAAACAAAATTAGTAAGTTCCATTATATATGCGGAAGGAAAATAAATCAAGGAGAAATGCACAAGAAATAAAGCAAGGAAAATAAAAATGAAAATTTTGTGGAACATCTCATTCCCAAGAATCCCCCTTCTATGTTATCTGTGTCCTGGGATTCTCTTAAAATTCCACCCAAATCCCAAGTCTCCTCATACACAGTTCTCCCAGGAGCTGGAAATCCCATTGCTCACTACCCTTGCTCCACATATGAGGTCTAACACTCCATCTACTTTTTATGTCTAGTAGTCAAGTTCACTGCCAAACAGTCTGAGGTCATCTTCCATTTGTCAACCTTGTTTCAGCAAAAATTAATACCAAACTCTTTAACTTACTTGGAATTTCCCCTCAACGTAATTGTTCTCTGTGTGGTGTTTACCTCTTGAAGGATATCACATTCCTCATCTTTCTTAGCCTTCAGTTCTTCATATCTCTGTGTCCAGGACACTGACCTCTGCTCCTGCTTCTGAACCAATAGCTCTGATGGATGTCCTTCCTAAATTTTGTCATGGAATTTCTTTACCAAATGGTTTTAATGAGTTGATGAGTACTTCTAATGCAAAGATTTGAGAAAATCTTATAATCTAATTAAGCTACAGAAATTTAGGCTTTGCATAATCAAGTTGCAGAATATGATAAAAAACACCTTTCTTTCTTAGAATAGTTCATACAGAAAAATATAGTTATGTGTCATGAGATCCTACTAATTTTGTCTTGCAGAGCAGACAAAGTAGTTTATCAGATGTAATAGCTTTAAACTGGGTATGTGAGAGAGAACCCAGCAATTCCAGATGTTTTCAAATTTCGAACTAATGGATAGCAAATTTTTCCCCTCCCATCTCTGGAGACAGTGATCCTGCTGATCTTCAGAAGCAATCAACACAAAAGATGTAGTCAAATATCTGTGTTATACTAATATTGTCAAATTGTCAAAAGTAGCCAGTTTTGATAAATTGTTTTCTCTCAACCAAAAATAATATATATTTTTTCTTATGATTTCCATGGACCTTCAAGTATTCAACTTCATAGAACCCTTAATAAAATTGTGACTATTCATAAGTTTTAAATATCACAATTCTGCTTAATAGAGTAACACTAAATACAGAAGCAACAGAAGGGGTTTATTTTGTATATTTCTAAGCATTCACCTACACAAGCCAGTAAGTTCTGTACAGAAGCAAAGAGAATACTGGTTTGTCTGCTGGTTCAGTTCAATGAAGGTATTTTAAGAGAGATTCTACTATATTTTATCCTTCCAAAGGACTATTATTTATATTTCCCCATGGCAGCAATGTTAGTATAAGTTAGTATTACGTTTATTGTAAGGTTAGTATTATGTTCTCAGGATAGGCTTATATAAAAAGAACATTTGACTTAGATCTTAAATCATATAGAACAAGATTTGAATCATAGGATCACAGTGACTTGGTGACTTGACTATGAGTTCTTGAGTCACACTACATCTCTAAACTTCACCTTTGTGATGTGTAAAATAAACAAAATAAGTCATTCTCCCACAGGAACAAGGGGATTGAATAATATATCATTTACGCATAGCGCAGTTATTGGCATATACTGGATGGGCAATGCGTGTTGATTCTTCCCTTCCATTCAAATAAGGAAACAGATGCAAAGATAATACACTGAATCACTCAGCATCGCCAAAACAATGAAATAAAGCAAAGGGGTTCAAATCAGACTCTTTCGTCTTCATTCACAAAAACAACCAATTTATCAATTGAAATATGAAAAGTTCAGTCAACCGATATGTTCTGTTTCTAAATATTAGCACGATTGGTTACATACAATAATAACAGCTCCTTGTTAAAGACTTTGCCCCACCCAAAACCCCAGCTAGTGCTCCAGAAATAGAAACTATCTGGGGACCAGACATGGACAGATTGCTGTTTATCCAGTCAGCGGTGAAAGCTGGGCAGAGGTGTCTGTGATGGTGGGTCAGTAGCGCCATCTATGCGTGAGAAAACTAGTATGTCTTGGTGACATATTTTTCAATAGTGATAGTGCTGGCATTAGAGAAAGTAAACAGCTACAGTCCACTGCTTAGATTCTGAGCCACGCAGCTTTCCTACAGGGACTCTGGTCAACCTCTGAACTTCAAGATTCTAAGCCAGTGGTTTAGATTAGATATGGACAGTTGGACTAGACAGATAGAGAAAGTTGCTGAAAATACCTATACAATGCTGAAAACATTTAATAAATAAGAAATAAAAACCTTTAGACATTGGATGGCATGGACAAATGTTCACATTCCATCTAAATGTCTAGTTAGTCATTCCCACACAAGAAGAAAAACCTAAGTATTTTTATCTTTTTTAAGTGCAGAAAAGAAATTCAAAGTTACATATACATATTTGATGGCATATGTGTACATATATTATATCTCATGTTGTAAAAACATAACATATGATCAATCCTTTTAACACATTTTCCAGTGTATATTACGATATTGTTTTCTATAGGCATAATGTTATACAGCAGAATTCTAGACTTTAATCATCTTGCTTAACTGAAACTTTATGCCCATAGCTTGGTAATTTCCCCATCCCTCCTCTTCCTGAGGCCCTGGGAGCTACTATTCCACTTGTTGATTCTAAGGGTTTGAATACTTCATATAAGTGGAATTACACAGAATTTGTTTTTCTTTGGCTTATTTTACTTAGCATATTGTCCCTAAAGTTTATCCACATTGTGACATTTTGCAGAATATCCTACTGTTTTAAGGCAGAATAACATTCATGGGTGTGTTTGTGGTTGAACTGTATTTCATTATCTGCTCATCTGTGAATGAACATTTAGATTGCTTCCACGCACTGGCTATGATTAATAGTGCTTGATTAATGTGGGAGTGCCAATATCTCTTTGAGATCTTGATTTCTGTCATTGTGGATAATTACCAGGATCACACCAAAGTTATATTTTTAAAATTTTTTGATGGACCTCCATAATGTTTTCCAGAGTGGCTACACCATTGTTCATTCCTTCCAGCAGTATGGTATATGGGAGAGTTTCAATTTCTCCACATCCTTGTCTTGTCTTTTTTTTTCTCTTCTTTCTTTCTTATGTGTATATACATACATACACACACACACATATACACAATCATATATAATATGATATATAAAATATATTACATACAATAGATGGCTATTATATATATACTATATTATATATTATAGATGACATATGTATATATATTAGCCATCCTGACAAGTGAGGTGATATCTTGTTGTGATTATGTTTGCATTTCTCTAATGATTAGGAAGGTTGAACACTTTTTCATACACCTGTTGGCCACCTGTATGTCTTTTTGGAGACAGGTCTATTATATGGTTTAAGTCTCACAATAACAATAAGAAAGAACACCAATGGTTTTTCTTAACTTTAAAATAAAAAAATCTTACATTGTTTTTTTAAATTAAAATAGAGCAAAAATGCTGAAATTTATTTTTGCAGTTTGCTCTCCATAACTAAACACAGTGTTTCTCAAAAAGTAATATTTTCCAGAACATATATTAGCTAAAAATTTTGTTAATTAAATAAATGTATCTCTTTTAATAGTTTTCAAGGGTTCACTTTTATTTTCTGTAATAAAGTAAGTATGGACACAATATTATATTTATATATAACTATTCACATTGAATATAACTATATCTTTAATTTTTAAATATGGTGACATATCAGATGGAAACAGTTATCCTATTAAAGACTGAAATCATTAATTTGCCAGTTGGGGAGGACAGGGGAAAGAAATCACTTAGAGGAGATAGAGTTTCACACCCATTCTCCTGACCTTACAACTTCCTGAGATTATCCTAAACCATGAGGTCACCTAACATTTCCTTCAATATTTGGTAAAACCAGAGTCATCACAACACTGTATCATAGGAACTACAGCACATCAGATTTGCCAGAATATGTGTGAAATAAAACTTCAGTTCTTTAAATATCTCAGCAAAAAATATTATATTCCTTTGAACCACACATGGATCACCTCTGACAAAATCTTTTAGCTTGAATGTGAATAACTTTGCTTTGTCTCACTAGTGCATTTAAATAGAGAATCCGAGGAAAGAAAGTGGGATGAAGACACTAACATTTATTGAACTTTGATTGTTTTCCAGGTACTTCATATTTACTGTCTCACTCAATCTTTCCAGCAGTCATTCAAGAGAGCATTAATATTTCATTTTACAGATGGAGAAATTGAAGCCAAGAGGGATTAACAATTTATCAAAATCCAATGCAGTTAGTGAACAACAGAGACAAGATTTGTATTTGTACACCATAGAGCATATATAAAAGGATAAATATTAAAATATTATGCTAATTTTTAAAAGTTAGGCACAAAGGAATACTAACTATAAGTTAAGACTCTAGTTATCTTTGGGGGTGATGGTGGTGAGATGGGACACACAGGCTTCTGGGGTACAATGTTCTGTTTCTTAATGTATGTGCTGCCAACTCATAAATGTTTATTTTGTAATAATTTATCAAGTGTACACATACAATTTCTGCACTCTCTGTATATTGTACTTTAAAAAATATTCCTTTTTCAGTTGGATGAGGCATCTGTTACATGTATATGAGCTTGAACTCATTCCATCAGAGCACATCTCATTGGCTTGTATCAAGTTCAAACATCTTGGACCTGAGGAGCTAAGCAAAACATCTTTACAAACTAACTTGCATTAAGACATCTGTAATTCTATTTCTGATCCCATCAAATTCTCAGAGGTCAGAGAGGAATCCCTTAAAATAAAAATATACACTCTTTATATACAACCCACCACATTACAGATGACTCAGATCAAGAATTGGCCTTTGTTGAAAATGATGTAGTTTTACTCTTTCTATATCAGGTTCCTTGACTCAATCATACTTAGAAAATATACTACAGTATGACTTGTATTTCTACCCATAATATAGTGTTATAACCAAAAGAAAGCATTTGGAATAGATTTAAGTCAAGAAATACCCCTTGTTATTTATTTCTGAACCAAATGATTGTTTTATCCTAAAGTCTACACTAGAAGCCATTTTCATGTAGCAGACAATTTATAATGTCGGCATTGGGGAAAAAAGTACAGAATGAAGGAAACAATAGAAGGAAAGAGTGAATTCTGGCTTTAGAACTAGATTTTGAAATTTCTTGATTTCCTGTGGAATTTTTCCCTTTCGTCCATATTTTAGAGATAATATCTATATGTTTAAAAATTATAGAGGTTTAAGTTGGAAAATACCATGGGGTGTTTTTAAAATGTCAGTTTAAGATATGATTTTAAAATGAAATATAAAATGACCACACTGTCTAGTTTCACTAAAATTTGTGGCTCAGTGGTAGAGCACCTGCCTTGCATGTATGAAGCCCTGGGTTTGATCCTCAGTACCACATATGAATAAATAAATAGATAAATAAATAAAGCAAAAGATCAAAAAATGTTTAATTGAATCCTCATGAAGGGTTTTCATCTCATTTCTAAGCTACAGAAAAGACAGGGTAGAGAGAAAAAGACTAAATGATGCCCCTCTACCTCCACTTTGCCCACTTTAGCACTGAAATCCCAGATCCTGGAAAACCCTCAGTCTTATGAAAACTTCACAGAATCAGGCCAAACTATCAGTGGTCTCATTTTAATATATTTTGAAATCTCCCCAATCTATTACCCCTTTACTAAGATTTAATCACCAGAATTCAAGAATATGTCAGATTTGGAATCCTGATGATGACCCTGCCAGATGCAAACTTCACATCTCCATTCTGAATTGTAAGAGGTTTTTGCAGAAGATATATGATGTCCTGAAGTATTAGTCTGTCAGAGACCAATATCTCATATGGTAAATTAAAAAGATACTTTGTAATATTCCAAACATTTACTAATCCTCAGAAATAATGAATCTGGCATAGTTTATGAAAGAGGGCATCTTGCAAACCATAACTTGGCAACAGCAAAGTGGATTTTTTAGAATGGATAAATATATGCTAAAACTGTTGTATATATTTGATATAAGAAATCTACGTTGAAGATAAATCTCAAAAAACAATTTTATCTTGTGTCTAGGAAATGCATTATTTTCATTTATTTAGTAAAAACAGAAAATGTGGAAATGGCATCTTTGGCCCACAAAGTTCTACAGTCATACCCATAATATGCAAACAAGTGGACTGAGCTTGTCAAAAGAAGAATGAGAGTCCATATAAACATGAATAGCCTTTCATCTATTACTGAGTATATATATATAAGGTAGACAATTGAGATAAATTAGCTGAGAAAGGCAGTAGCAGCTAGATCCTCTAGAGATAGGAAGGCAATTTGATATGAGAAGTCCTGGTTTCAAAGCTGTAGAGTATTCCATGAAACTAGTCCTAGTCCTAAAGGTAAGTTCTGTCCCTAATTCATATAAGGACAGGAAGACTAAAACACAGGGAATATCATGAAAGGCACACGGACTGACACCTCGCTAACATATTCTGCTCTGAATAGATTTTCAAAAATTGAGATCAATGGAAAATCGATTGCAATGGAGAATGTGCCACATAACCAATATTATTCTAAATTACAATATAATTGCATTATACATGTTTCTTCAAGTGTTTACTGATTCATAAATTAAATACAAAACCATTTTTAATTTAATCACAGTTTTATTTTCTAAATGAAACCTGAGAATTGTTAGAAAAACAAGTTCTTATCTTTTTATTGCTATGCACTTTTCAAAAACTTCACAATTGCTTATACAACCTTTACCAAGGTTTTATTATGAACTAGATTGACCAGCGGTAATTACTTCAGAATAAATGTCAAGGTATAATTTCAGAAATTGCATTATTTGCTAATAATCAAGGTTTGCCATTTCAGAAAGTAAATACTAATACATATATGAGCCAAAAGATAAAAACAGAGTTCAAAGAAGAAATTACAGGGAAATACAATGTGTACTTTGGATTCAGTACCAATGGCATTTACATCTTCTTGATTCACAAAGGTTAAAGAAAACTGAACTTCCTTGTCCTTGGTATTTTACTTCATTGGTAAAGCTTTTATGATAAAAAGAGGACTTGTTTTATTTATCCTTCTTGATAATTCTCCAAGTGCTCAATCCAAATTGGGAAATACTTCTCAACTCCATCTATATTTAAAATTTTTACTAATAACGTGGGTCAAAATTTTCTTGTTGAGGAAGAAAATCACAACTATTAAGAATAAGAAAACAAACTGTTAAAATTACCTTAACAATTTACATTTAAACCAATACACAATAGTAGAAAATGCCCTCATTGGGTGAATTATCCACATTAGTATTCATTTTTGAGTACTCCCTAAGGAATAGTTTAAATCCATAAGTGACAGCATGTTTTCTCTGGTTTTCTTTTTTTACATTTTATGCGCAAACAGGAGGATCCAATTTATTTCACAAGGAGTTCGTTTCTACTCAGGCATGAAATCTTTCATATGAATGTATTTATTAAAGTAAAAGACAAGTTCTTGACATAACAGGAAAAGAGTTTATACTTTTTGTGATTTCCAACTTCAAATTGCTCTCATCATTACCCACTTTTCCATTTTATGACATCACCAGATCCTTGCTACTATTCACCAAGATTTTTTTAAAGACATGTTTCTTTTAAAATTTTTTATAACTCTATTTAGTTTATGTATTTTCATGTGGTGCTGAGGATCAAACTCAGTGCTCACACGTGCTAGACAAGTGCTCTACCACTGAGTCACAGCCCTGACCCTCACCAAGATTTTTGCAGAACCATCCTGCATGGTCTTAATGCCCTCAATATGTTTCTTCTCAACGAAAATTTCTTGAACACCACTGAAAATTTTGTCCGTCTAAAAAATCTTTGACCATGTCAATACTTTATTCAAAAATTGTTATGGTCCTATTGACTAGAGCATTAAGAACCAATTCATCTCCTAGTCAAGAACTTCCATAGGAAACCCAGCCTTCTGTCCCATTCTCATCTGGTACCCTCTATATAGAAACCATAGTAACCAGTTTCCTGTTCATTCTTTCCTAATATGCCCTAGACATATTCACCTTTGCTTATTCATCTGAAATTTGTTCTTCCAGAAAGACAAATCTTTTTAATCTTTCAAACCCCATTTAAAATTCCATCCCATCCCATCTTCAGATGTCATTCCTTCCACCTCTAAAACCTCATGGCACGTTGTTCCCCTGAGGACCACCTTCTGCCCATATTACCATTACAAGAAAATCATGTGCCTCTAGTACCCTAGAAGATCTCTAAGACAGAGCACTCCATTCAAGTGGGAATTACTCTCCAACAGCACCTAGTACTTATGGGCACATAGAAGGTGCCCAATATTTGGGTGTGTGTTTGTTTATCCTATCTGAGGAAGGTGTTTGTTCATTCTATCCAAGGGAATAGCATATGTTACTCTGTTACATCATCATAATGGTATGTCATCCACCCGGATGTACTCTTGATAAAATGTGAATGCATATGATTCAAACTTCTCTTATAACCTTAAAATCCCACAGGCTCAAAATGGATTAAAATACCATCATTTTAGTCCTGCTAATATGTTTACTTCTCTCTATTGCTATCTAATTAAGATCCTTAAACTTCTCAATACAGAACTTACATACAAAACACACACATCTCATGCTCTTAGTTCTTACCTTAAAACTTCTCTCCTGTGTTATCTGCACTTGCAAGAACTTCTCAAAAAATTATTAAGAATAATTAAAACCATGCTTTGAAATCACAGCTTAAACTAATTTGAAAAGTGATACCAAATGTTAGCATACCATAAGGCTGAGCATAGGAAGACTGTGGAAGGAGGACACTTCACAAAGTTGCAATAAAAATTCCTCAAGATGTTAGGAGATTTTTGTACAATTAAATCAATAATCTCCAAAAGAATTTTGCCCTTCATCCCCATATGGCATGAGTGGGGAAACATTTGCTTCTCTGAAAAAAATAAAACTATATCCTTTCATTTTCTCATAAAAGCAAAATTAAAGAAAACTCAAAATCTCTCAATATTAATTGCTTTCTAAAATTATTATATTTTTACTTGGATTGAATGAACACTGGACTTGTTTCCTTAATCCACCTATGTTATCACATAAAAAGTATCCCAGGAACAATTATGGCATCAACCAGGTTGCCTCGCAATTCATTTCTCAATAATTTAGCATTTAAACAACAGTTACTCTTCTTGTGCTCAAATGTAGCATGTCAAAATACCAGCAAATCAAACTGCTATTTCCAAGATCTTGTGTTGATATAAGATTCTCCTGAATTTTACTTTGTTGCATATAGAAAAGTCATGAGGGGAGAAAATAGTGACTTTTTCAAAATTTTCTTGTCACTTAGCACTCTGGGGGTAGCAACAAGTCACTAACACTTTCACAAAATGCTACCTGGTATTCTCTAAAATACGTAGAAGCCATGGACATTCATTTTGGTTAACCATTATAGTTATTCTTTGCATTTTTTGTATATTTTTCTAAAGGGGGAGAAACATGGCCCTATATAAACCTAATGCCAAGAGAAATGTAAGCTACTGCTCATTAAAATGCCCATTCTCTGCCAAAGCTAAATTCTGCCTCAGAATTGTGAGGGCAACGCCCGTCACAATGCCTTTGATGCCACAGTAAATCCTTTCAACCATCTTCCTGCTATTTAAAGTGTGGAGAAAATACAGACAATCCTCTGGAACACACTCATTACCTTGAAAGTGCTTGACATGCTGGTCATGCTGAAATGAGTATGATTGTAGCTTTTGTGGTATAAAACACTTATACCTCATTATAGTCTCAGGACAATTTACATTGTAATCCCATTTTCACTTACAATTACTCTCAAAATTCTCCACTGTAAAACTTCCACCCTATAGAAACAGACTTAAATTTACTTCTTAGATTAAAAAAAATATTATAGATTCCCCTGATCATCATGATCATTTCAGTTATCATAATCACACCTACAGACCATAAGAAGAGAAAATAAAATGAATTATGAGTTAGTCATTGTTAATAAGTAGCAACTTGCTTGGTAGAATGAAATTTTAAAGTAACATAAAGGAAAGATATTTTAATTGCATATGACTAATCCATGTCTTCCTTACAGTACATTTTTTGCAACAAATACTGAAGTTGATTTTTGTTTGTACTGGGGATTAAACCCAGGGGTGCTCTACCACTGATTTACATCACTAGCCCTATTTATTTTTTAACAAAGACAGGTCCTCATAAATTGCCAGACTGGCCTCCAACTTGTAATCCTCCTGTCTCAATCTCTCAAATAGCTAGAATCACAGGTATGTACCACTATGCTTAAGTTGATTTTCTTGCTACAATAAATGTGATCTCTTAGCAAAGAATAATGTACTTAGAGAATATTAATAATTCAGAAAACTTAAAATCATATTTTATAAAAAAATTTTAAATACCATATTTAAATCAATGGTATTCAAAACTGATTGAACGACAACTATGTAATGAATTTGGTAAATTTTACTATCTCTGTGCTGTAATTATTCTGTCCTTTTCTTCGAGGTAATGAATTTTCCTATATACTATAAGATAGCACCTAAATTTCTCTTGTGCTGAAGTGCTGTGCTGCAACTCCCCTGCCCTTGCCTTTGCCTTATTAGCTCCTCTCCAATCCCCTCCATGCTTTGCACATCCCTGGCTTCCTGTGAACACAAACTCTGCTCAAGAATTACCATCTTCTATTAAGGTTTTCCTGGCACTGTATACACCCTTAGGAGGACTCATTATTTCTTCATTTGAACCATTTAGCTTAATACATATAACACATAAAAATTTTACATATAAATTTATATTCCATCCATTAGCAAAACTCCTTGAAGCTACTTCTAATATGCATCTTAAATTCACCCGCCATTCTCTATCTCCTTTACCATCACTCATCTCAGTGCCATTTCTGGTCTTACTGACTACAATCATCTCCTAACTTATCTCTCTTCTATCTTGGCTCCTTTCCAACTCATACTTCATTCAGTCTTTAGAAAGATATCTTGAAAATGTCATCAGACTAGATTGGAAATCTATTTTAAGTCCTTTCATATGTTCTTATTGCTTTAATGTGAAAATCCTATGTCCCTTGGCCTGCAGGGCTCCATGTGATCTGGCTCCAAGAGCCTCTCTGCCCTTATCAGATCCTCCTCCCATCCCTATTGCTCACCATTCTCCAACAACGCTGAGATCATTCTGTTCTTCCAACACTCTCCATCTTCATCAGAGCTTTTCCCTTTCTGATCCCTATAATCTCTCTAGCTCCCACATGGCAATCTTCAGCTGTCTGTCAAATGTACCTACCACAATCACCCTCATAACTCTAAAGTGGTCCCACCCCCAAATACTCTCCATCGCACTGCCCTATTTTTCTACATACACTAAATACTATGTGTTGATGGTTTACTTGCTCATTCCTTATTTTCTTTCCTAGAGCCTGAGGATGCATGATGTTCTCAGAGATGCCTCTGTATCCTCCTGTTTGAACTCACTCTCTGATCCATAGTGGATGTTTATTAAATATGTGTTTAATTAATTACTATAGGCTAGGTTTTTGCCCTGTTATACAATACATTCATTGAGATTAAGGATCATGACTTATTTACCTTTGTACTATAGAATATAATACATAATATAAATTGTCATAAATGACTGTGGATGAAATAAATGAATTTATTTTTAAATGTAGTTAGTACACAAAATGTATAAACCCAGCCCTACAATAGTGGATGGTCCATAAAAGATATCTAATAAATGAGTATTGAATAAGTAGAATATACATGGAGTTAACTTGTTCATCATGCTGTACTTACACTTTAAAACATTCACAACAGATCAGGACTCAAAAATTCAATACCCCCCCAAAAAAATGGAAATGTGTCAAGACTTCAGTTTTTATTTTGTGCTACCAGTTGCAATTTTTCATTCAAAGTTCAATGTCTTTCAGGTGTTCGTGTTTACTCTTCTTCCCAATTATAACAGCATCAGAAAACATCTGGAACTTTGAGTATAATGCATGATCTCTGAAAATATTACTGGTCAAAAAGTTTGGCCTTGAAACACTTTTTAAAGTAAAACAGACTAATTTGGCAAGCAATGTTTCTGAGAAGTGCATGTTCTTTAATCACCAAAACTTCCAAAATTGTTTCACTGTCATTCAGAACAAAGAAAAGAATCTCTTTGAATCAATTCGTTGATAACAAACTCAATCTGAAAGTGAAGTTTGGGGCTTGGAAAGATGTAAGGAAGGAAGAAGCATTCTTTACAAATAGTTTATTTTAAAAAAATATAAAACACATGTTTGGATTGAAAGCCATCATCATTTCATCCTTATATTTTAGAATAGAATCTTAAATAGCAATCACAAGATTAGAACCATAAATATTAGACTTAATAAGAGATCCATTCACAATAAAACAAAACAACTGCAATTAAAAACATCACATTTGCAATTAGCCTTGACCCTACCTATAAAATATATGTAAGACTGATTTCAAAGGAAAAAATTGTCACTTGTTTTCTTCTCTTTAGATTCTCCTTTCAAATAACTGCATATTCTTTTATTATGGGGTTTGGAGAGTTAATAGTGTACACAAGATGTATTTGATTAAAATTCAAGAAATTTCTTAAAATTTAAACATTCAAAGCCTCTCCTGTGAACATATTCTCTATGCCACTGTTCTCAGATGAGCAAGTCATGTCTCTAGGAGTTCTATAATTTCCACTCCCTGGTCTGTTTAGTCCAAAGTCTGTTCTGTCCCTCACACTCTTCACCTCTCAATATTTTCCTGCATCTCTTCCTCTTTTCCTTCTTAAAGTCAGTTTTTCCTCATGGGTTTCTTCTCCTAAGCTCTATATTGCCACTCCCAAAATCTTCATTGCTACATCCCAGTCTTGTGATCACTCAGCTATCCCCAGGCCTTTTTCTGACAGGAGATTTCCAGCTCCAAGTATGACAATTAAAAAGCTGCAGAGTCTACAATATTTCTCAAAAAAATGACCCAAAATGGAAAAACCCTTCCCATCAAAGTCTGATCTGCCATCCCAGATAGAGCCTGGCTATTTGTATGGTTGTCTGATCTCCATGGTTATCTTCCTATGGCCTCAATAGCCAGCTTTGCCTGGGAATGGCATATTGAAAGCCAGTTTGGGGTTGGGGTGCACAGATATGACACAAACACCAAGGTTTATCTAGATCTTTTGCTCTGCCATTGATCATGTTATATAAAACTAATATCAGCTGACTATGAATATTCTTTAGGCAAAATCAAGAGTAATTTCAATATTATCTTGGCTTCATAACTGGAAACACTGGCCATGATAAATATTAATGGAGGAAAATGCTAAGTTTTAGTTTTGTTAGTTCAATACTAAAATAGCCAGCATAGTAGGGTAATTTATCAAATTACATATTTGGACATTAAATACAAAAAGACAATAAATTGCTGATTGATTAATTACTGATTTCTCCAATTAGCTCTATTCCTGTCTGAAGGCCATAAAAGTTGATGGAATACAAATGCAACATGAGCTGAGGATCAAAGAAGATTTTTAAGTGATGGGTCCCTCATTTTAAAAAATTTTCCAAAAGAAATAAAATAAGCATAGAAGTCACTTTTTGACATGTTTTTGTTTTTAAGTGTGTCCTTATCAATCATCCAATGGTTCTTTAATTCACAGGAAACATATGTTCAAATATTTGTTGGTCTACGGCAATGGGACATTGTTTATACATTATAATCAATATGATCAAAATACAGAAAAGCAATTTTTTACTTACCATGATTGATGTCCCACAACTGCCCAGGGAAGAAAAATGATTAATCACAGGAGTCTTAAATCAAGAAATCCTTAATTACACCACAATTTATTTTCAAATAACGGAAGATGAATGGATGTCCATCACCCTCATAACAGTATTAGAAAGGTAAGGTGTGATTCCACCTCCTCATTTTTTGTTCTTGCAAAATCTATATGAAAACACTGGTGAAGAAAGGCACAATGGTGGCCCATTTCTGCATTCCCAGCTATTTGGAAGGCTGAGGAAGAATTATTTGAGCCCAATAGTTCAAGATCAACTTTACCTCAGCAACATAACAAGACCTCATCTCAAATAAAATTAAAAACACACCAAAATTTTAAGATGCAAAATTATAAATGCATAAGGTCAGATTCATCTATATTTTACTTTATGGTAGGAAAGGCCTGCTACAGCCTAGTTTTGACATTCTCTTTGTCCTGTGTGATGAAATCTTTTTAAGGCAGAAAAAACACTCCTGGGATTTTACAAATATTTCCACAATACTTCATAACAGCCCTAGATTCTAGATGCCAAGGCTAACCCTGGTCATCAATCCACAAACAATTTCCCATCAACAAATTATTGTCTAAGGCAATTAGTACCAAGAATAATATTGAAGTCTCGTTTTTATATAATCCCTAGGGAAAACAGGAATGGAATACATAAAAATAGCTCATTGCCAAAGCGCCAGCAAAACAAAGAGAGTTTAAAAAGAGCAATCAAATTTTATTTTCAATATGAACCATAGAGCTTGCTAAGGACATTTCAACTTCCAATTTTTTTAAAAAGGAAATTACTCCACATTTTATTTTCAGATATGTACAGCTGCTTAGCAGTTGGCAAAGAGATTGATAAATAAAGAATGTGTATCGGAATTTCAGGAGGAGACACATCTACCCATAATTTGGCAAAATGTTATCAGCTGAAAAAAATCACTGTAATAAAATACTTATTAGGTGCTGGGAAAAGTCAAATGTTTGCCATTGACCTTTATTTGTATGACATAATTATCACAATTAAAATAAGCACATCATGAAAACTGCTTAATAGTTTGATGCTACCCAAAGGATTGACAAATTAAATACTGTTTGTTCACTTACTTAAATAAGATAGAACTGTTACCAAATTAATAATTCTTTTAAAAATTAGGTTTATTTTTATCTGTGTTCATTTGCTTCTCTTTGTTTGGTTGTGGTGTTCTGTGCTTTTAAGGAAGTATTTGTTGCTACATCTTTCAATGGTCTAAACACTATTGTGACACTGAGACCCTCTAAAATCCACCAAGAAGAGAATACAGTAACACTATCAAATATACTACTCATACTATCCATTTATAAGCTATTGAGCAAGTTATCAGATGACTGAAAGATGAGCTTCAATTTTTTAGATGTAATAAAATGGAGAATTAAGAATTACACTTTAACTATCAATTTTTGCTCCTCTAATAATTTGTTTCAAAATCTTTTAAGTAATTTATGCTCCAAAGAAATGGATAGAAGGTAAGTTCCATGAGCTGAGATCACTATGTTGTTTTTTTCACTGATATCTTCAAAACCCTGAGAAAAGTGCCCAACACTATTCAAAATTCTCATCTCAGATATTCTCCTTTTCAGTATTTACCAAGTCCTTTGAAGAAGTCGGGAAAGTATTGCATTCTTTTAATGAATAAAACATTCAGGTAAAATGCTTTGCTCCAAATCACTCAATTATTAAATAAAACTGTTAATGCTATGATGTATCTATCGTAATATCTCATCCGATGGTCCTTTAATTCTATAGAAATTCTCATTCTTTTATTAGTCTGTACTTATATATTTCATATACACTGAGGCAGCAAGGCTTAAACCTAAAACCCCAAGGAAAAAATGGGTCAGAGGAGGAGAAATGACCTAAAAGAAGATCAAACTTTTCCATTGTCTTTCAGTTCCTGGGAAGGCTGACATGAATCACTGCTCCAGGTGGGACTGGTCATAGGTGTGGAAATAGATTCCAAACTTAATAAAGGACACAGATCTGTATTTGCCTCCATGTGCCCCACCTCTGCCACCCCTGTCTCATTTCTTTTCCTCTTTTAACAAGATTACATTTCACATGTGTGAGCAGCTCATTTCTGCTGTAACAGCAAAATGTAAGTTCAGTGCAAGAATAGCAGACTATATTTCAGTTATGAACCTGGAATCTGCCAACTGGTTGGCTTCATACGCTGCCAGAGAAAGGAGATTGAAGCCATGTGTCAAGTCATCTCCTCCAGGAACAGTACAAGCCTTGCTGTTAACAGTAAGACTGGCTCAGAAACACCAAATCAGCACTATCATGTGCAAACATAAAACAACACAATGGTAGATGGTGAGCAATGCACTAAGTTGTTTAAGACTCACCTATTCAGGCAAGCATTTGTTTAAAAAGAGGAATAAGCATTCCCTGGAAGGCTTCAGAAGGATGACATCACAGGGACACTCACTAAAATTAACAAAATAAATTTGAGTGATTCCAGTTGTGTCATCACTTGAAGATTTCATTTTTCCAGAGAAGAGTTGACCCAAATGCACCCCTTTTGATGAATTATCTATTGTCTTCTGACATCTTCTCAGTCCCTTGACATCATGACAGGACACAGACCACACATAAAGTTCCTTCTTCCTAGCACCACCCCAGAAAGGCCCAAAGAAATAACTGCAGCATTGTCACAAAGAATTGAACTCAAAATACTTCACCCAAAATAGATGCCTGTTCCTAGTTGTAGAATACTTTTTGGGTGGATATGAAGTTGTGGTTCTCCATAACCTCAAGAAAATTTCTATTTTAAGAACTCTTATAGTTTAATTTAAGTGCATTTTCGTTTGATTTGGTACTAGACTTATGGGAAATCTACTTGGTCTATGTCAATCATCAAATGGTCAAATTTTGCTGCAGACACCTTGCATCAAGTTACAAGTTGCAGTGACTTTCATCTTAGGTCAGCTTCATTTTTCAAAGTTATTTTTATGATCAAAATATGACCTAAAAAATTTTGCAAAGCATAGTCGCCTTTAAATTTAAAGTCTGTTTCTAGTTCTTTTTTCTATTAAAAAAATTATCAAATATTATTTAAAGAACAATTTTTTTCATCCAAAAAAATCTGTTCAGCTACTTAGAGACACTTTAAAAGTGTATTCTTAAAAGTTGGAAGTAACTTTTAGTCAAAATTAAATAAACTCAAACTTAGAACAACTCTCTAAATGCAAAAATTTTAGGTGGACTCTAGGCTTAAAGAATTAACTATTTCCAGCTAGTGTACTTTTAATTTTTAAGTGAACAAGCAAGTAGTTTTTATAGGATTCTTCCTCCTCCATCAAGTTTGAGATTTAAACTTATGCAATATTATTCTATAATTTTAAATGCTTGTTTAAATAGCTTGCTTTCGAATTTCAAAGGTAATATATGATATTCGAATTTGAAAATCAAAATAGGTGAAAGGGAATGAAAATCACATGTAAATTTGCTACACAGATAATCTTTATTAACATTTTGCTTTAAATCCTTCCAATTTTTCTGTGAAGATTTAAGCACGTATTATTTTTAGGAAAACTGCAAAAATACTGTGAGCATATTTTATAATATTTTTAGTTGAATAAGTCATTGTGAAAAGTCATTAACTATTCTATAATGTTAATGTGTAGATGATATTCAATCATATGTAAATCAATATTTAATCTACTGTAAATAAACAGGACGTTTCTAGTATTTATCCTTAATAATGCTGCTATGAAGATCTTCATACAAATATCTTTGTATATTTTCTGATATTTTGCAAGCTAATTGTTTAAATAAAAATTTCTGGATTGACAAATGTAAGTATTGTTAATAATTTAATAATTATGCTTAATTAATTTTAGCAAACTTCTTTCCATACACATTTTATATATATATGTGTATATATATATATATGTATATATATATATATGAAATATTTTCTCTTTCCAAGTCCTTAGCTATATTAAGGAGTGATATGTTATTTTATTATTATTTTGTTGTTATTGTAACGTTTTGTTGGTGGGAGAAAGGAGTAACAAATGAATAGTTGTATGGCATGCTATTCTTTCCATGAGTTACCATAGTTGCTCTTCTAATTATGTAGAAGAGCATTGAGTGATCCTTTCTCTCCAGGCCAGCTGGAATCTAATCCAACAATGTTTCCTCTTATTGATGGAACAATTCTTAATGAGCCCCAAGAAGTGTTTTTAATTTTTTTTTAAATAAAAATCCTGGTTGTTGAAAATGCAGAGATACCCTATTTCAAACCCCTGTTTATTTCAGCTGATGTGGTAAAAGGATGGAGAACTAATGAGTGGAGGTTGAGAAGGAGAGAATGCATCAAATGAAGTTTTGCTGCTTGTCTTCCAAGTGTGAAAGAAAGAAAGAAAGAAAGAAAGAAAGAAAGAAAGAGGGCATGCTTTGATCAGCTTTTTTGCTGCTGTGACTAAAAGACCTGACAAGAACAATTTATAGAAGGAAAAGTTTACTTGGGTACTCATGGTTTCAGAAGTCTCAGTCCACAGCCAGCCAGCTCCATTCCTTAGGGTCTAAGTGAGGCTAAACATCATGGTGGAAGAAAGCAGCTCACATGATGGGATCAGGAATCAGAGAGAGAGAGAGAGAGAGAGAGAGAGAGAGAGAGAGAGAGAGAGATTGATTGAGATTCCACTAGCCAGATACAAAATATATATCCCAAAGGCATGCACCCAGGGACCTACCTCCTCCAGCCACACCCTATCCACTTTCAGTTACCACTCAGTTAATCCCATCAGGGTATTAATTCACTGATTGGGTTAAGGTTTTTAAAACCCAGTCATTTTACCTCTAAACCTCCTTGCATGGTCTCACACATGAGCTTTTGGGAGACACTTAACATCCAAAAGATCACAGAGTTATTATTTTTAAAAGTAGCTCCTATAAAAGCTTCAATATTTTTTATAAGGCAAAATCCTAGGAGTAAGAATATACTGAATGAGCTACCCATTAATCATCTCCAACTTGATGATCTGTTGCTGTTTCAAACTTGCTCTGACTCCCAATTTTCTGTCTTTCTTTATGGTTTAGTCATTTTCTTAAATGATGAGAACTGAAATTTATTTTGAATCATCCTTGAGACCTGCCTCAATTCTATAGCCAACGTACTTCTTACCTCTTTCTTCTTTTCTGTTCCCTCACACCTCTTTAGGTCGGGAGCTCCCTGTCTTTCAGTTTGACTACGGGCTTTTGAACTGTACTTGAGGCACTACAAAGGACAAAATGAATTGGACAGGATCCCGAGAAAGGCACAGTGACCAGGACATTGAGACTGTTCTCTGCTTTAACCTGGTGTGATTGGTCAGGTTTTAATAGTATTGCTACGTTAAACAAATAAAGATAAAAGATAGCAGTCAAATTTGAATTTCACACAGATAATAAATAATCCCTGGCCAAAGTATGCCTCAAACATTCTGCAGGACATACTTAGACGAAAAATTATCCATTGCTTATCTAAATTCAGTTTAAACTGAGCAGCCTGTGTTTTATCTGTCAGCCTTAGGTGTGTGTAGCAGGCAGTAAAGTAGGTGATAGCCACCTGAGTTAAAGATTTAAGGTGTCTTGTCTGTGTCTCCTCTATCATATCTAACACAGGGCCAAGTTTCACAAAACACGGAGATTAATTTTCACAGCAAACTAGATTTTAGAGGCCAGAATCTATTGGAACTTTAAATTCTGGGCAGTTGGACTCCATGATATGTTGATAAATGTATGAAACCAGGCACTAAGACCTGGAAATAATCTAGATAATTCCATCTAGTTAAGTAGAATGGAAAGGAATCAGACTTTATTAGTAAAACCAGAATAGACATACCTCAAAAAAAGAGTTTTGGTAAACAGAAAAATGTATTTCATAATATGAAATGTGTTGAAAGAGCAGCATACAAAACTATGCATCTACCTAATGTTATATGTATCACTCATGTATAAAGAGAGAATTGATATATTGATATATATATACTCATATACACAAATATGCATGGCAAAAGACTAGAAGAAAAAAATTGCAAAATGTTAACTCTGCTTATTTCTAGGTGGTATCATGGCAGAATTTTTTTAGACATTTAGAATTTTTCAATTTTTCTCTAAACTCTCAAATTTCTAATATTGCTCAGTATCAATATGGAACTTTATTCAAACATATAGAATAATGTTTCAAAAATCCTGTTTTCCCCCAAACTCTTGAACACCCAACATATTTCCCAGTCTTTCTTTTCAAACCGCACTCAAAAATACCCTCAAATTTGACTGTATTAGTCAAAACACTTTCAGTTCCAAGTCTTAGATAACCAACTCAGAATAAATTACACTTGGGAAAAAAGAAAATAAAAATATATTGGTTTATATAACTGAAAAGACCAAAGATGATTTTGAATTCAGGCATAACTATGTTGTCAGATTGAATTTTGTCATGTCCTTGAGAGTGAATTTTGTGAACCAAAATAATTAGTCATTGGAAGCTTTGTTATATTAATATTCCATTGTAAAAAGTTAACATTTGAAACACTTCTTCCTCAAGCTTTTAGTTCAATTTATAAATTATATTATGTACCAGTTGAGCTTATTTTAATAATCATTCATAACTAAAATTTTGCAATGTAATTGTGTGTACACACACATACACACACACATGTAAACAAACACATGTTGCCTTAGGTATTTAAAACTGTAGTTACAAATGCAATATACAAATGCAATATGCTTTTGAAGTGTACCAAATTACTAAAGAAACCTTCCTATGTACTTCAGTAACTCTCATAAAGCTAAGCTTATGAATATGATGAGCTTTGGGATTTTCTACATGTTCTAATATTTTAAAATGCTGTAAGAGCTCAACTAAAAATCACAAGCTTAAACAAATTATTCAACTTGTTACTCAGTTACTCATTTATTATTCTAATAGGATAAAATCTCCCTTAAGTTTTTAAATAGCTTAAAATGTCACACTCTGCAAATTATATTTCATCACACAAAAAAAGTAATACTGTAGGTTTGGCTTATTTCATCACTCTATAATTAATTTTCAGAACTAGAAGGTTAGTTCTTCTCAGAGATAAATCCGTGCAACTCCTAGGAGTTAATGACCTTGGTAGCTGTCTGGGCTGAGGTTTCTTGAGGACCAGAGCTTTTCTCTTGCATATGAACTCTGGAAATTAAAGACATCGATGGTAGATGTCATGACCAGAAAGGCTAAGCTAAATTTATTTTTATGAGGAGTATGTCATGGGTTTGCTTGTAAGTCCGCATTCCATATCTTTGGGTTAAATCCTATCAACTTCTAACTTTCACCTTACCCCAGAAAATTAAAAATTTTCAGACAAAACCACAATTTTTCTGCATTACTAATGAATGCAGAATATGTACATATATATATATGTAGATATAGATATATAGATATACATATAGGTATGAAAGTATATAAATATATAGTGTGTGTGTATTTGTGTGTGTGTGTTCACACACATTTGTATATTTCAAACTCCTTAAATGTGTCATTGGTCTCGTGTGTTCTTTTACCTTCTAGTGGTATTTATGTGTCATCTCCTGCCATCTAAGGCTGGACATATTACTGCACATGCACAACTCCAGGCCTCACCATTCCCACAGAATATGTGAACTGGACCTTCTGACATTGGAAATGTAGAAGGGCCTCTTTAAAAACACCAAAGTAGGGGTCTTGACATTCTTTTAATTTCATGAAACCCTGTATTACCACTTATCTGCTAGGTTATAACTCATAACAATACTAAAAACACTTCTGACTAGATTCTCATATGTGTCTTAAGCCTCAGTTACAGCTTCTAAGGTCATTCAAATGGCAACCCCATTGGGATAAATGGGGTAAGGAAAAGTCCAGGGGAAGTCTGTTTTCAGACATAACCTGTACAATCAGGACTCATTCTATCTCTGTTCTCACTCCCTCCCCCTATCCTTCACCCTCTCTTCTCATTCCCCTCTTCCACTCCCTTTCCAACCTAGGTTTATTCTAATGCAGTCAAGTCAGTAACAGCAGAGAAGGTAGATACCAGGAGCACTTGGCTAAAGGTTAACTCACTGGAGTCCAGTCAGACTTAGATGTCATCCCACTCACTAAATAGCTGTGAGGTTTGGGGAAAGATATTTAATCTGTGCCTTAGGTTCCACAACCATTAATGAGAATAATGACAGCATTTCCAACATGTGTTTTTTTGATGAGAATTAACAAGGTTTACATAAAGTTTTTAGCACAGTGGCTGATAACACATATTTCCACAATGGAAGGAAATTGGGGGAGTTAGGAAAATAGTTCCACCATAGGACAAGGAATCTCCACCATTCCCTTCTTTCCCTCTTACTTTGTAGACTGCTTCCTGTCTTCTACCAGTTTCTTCTTTCTCATGGAGTCTTTGTCTCTTCACCTGTTTATTTTTATTTATTTTTTATTTTTTTATTTTGGCTTTTTCATTATCTGTTTTTCTAGTTCACAACAGGCTCTATGAAACTTCTTAGGCATTTCAGAGTTCAGAGCATGCCAACTTTTAAATACCAAAGATATACAAATATCTTCTTAGACTTTATAATTCTCTCTATAAGCAGAAATTGGATTGAAAACCAACCAAAGAAGTAAAAAGTAATAGCAAAATGTGTAGTACACTTTCCTGATTTCATTTACATTTAGAAGACTTTCTTTAAAAGCTTGAGCTTTGCTGGCTTACATAATTCTTGGGTAACTTTAACCCCATTTCATATAAAATCATTATTTTCTTTAAGGTGTTACAGTAATTCTCTCTTCCAATAGACCATAGAAAATTCAAGCCAGCTACCACGATTTTTACTCATCTTTACATCCAGCACAAGGCTAGACATATACCAGCCTGTGCCTATCACCTGCAAAAAAAGTGCAGTAAAAATACAAGTAATACATTATAAATTCAAAAATGGTCTAGAAACAATAGGACCACTCATTTTAACTCATTGACTAAAATAAAAGAGTTCTTGGAATAATATAGAATGGTGGGGAAATGTACTAAGATGAAATGTGTTAAAGTATTGCCACTTAGAAAATATCAAGAAAGTACAGAAATGTAAATAGAAATCAAAATTAGAACAAATTCTAGGGTAAAGAAAACTTATACTCACTATAAGAGAGAATGTCCACCAAATACATATTTGCAGATAGATCAGGACATCTTATTGTTCAACAGTTCATGATATGAACATTCCTTCAATTGCTTTCTACTCAGGTCCCCACCCCACACCTTCCAAACAGCCTAAATTTAAAAATCACTTATCTTAGATATGACAACATAGTCTAAAAGCTTTTTCTATCCAAGATCATCTTTCCTATTGAAAATAGTAGAAATGAGATTAGTCAAATAAAAATACATTTGCATAGCATTTCATAGATTACCAAGTTATTTTACAAATATCATTTTTAGTTGATCTTCACTGTACACCTTTGAAGTATTAAAAGGAGCTATCCTTGTACTCCTTTTTAGACCGGAAGTTTGAAATTCAGAGAATGTGTTTTCCCAAGACTATAGAAAGAAACAAAGTTAAAACTAAAAGGGACAATTAAAAAAAAAAAGGTTGGTACTAGACACTTAATATGAGAGTTTCCTAATAACCATGGAGTGAGAATAAATGTTTTCCTGTGGAAATATAGATAGAATTAATTGACAGAAGCATAGGAAAAAGCTTCCAAGAAAAATATAATACCTTGTCTAGCTCTGAAAATGACTGTATTTTTACATTTTAAATGCCCTTTGTTGCCTTCTTGTCCATTCATAAAACTTGACTATTGCATAACTTATAAAAACTGGTAGTTATATACTAGCTATTGGCCAAAGAAGTGAGGAATGAAAAATTAATAGTATTAAAATGTGTTTTTTGAATATTCATCTTTTTATGTAGTTGAGATAAGACTTGAAGACAAATCAAGCCCTACAAATACCTCCATTAAACTAAAAGGATATTTTACTATGGTAATAGTAATGAGCACATAAATAGCTACAGTTGAATCTTAGGGAATTCCAGTGTATAATTTGAGGGCATGGTTTGACTCCAATTGCTGGGTTGCCCTACCACAGGCGTGACCAGACCATAGGAACTGAGAAACACATTTATCAAAACTGAAGTACTCAATGACTCCTTTTACTATGTACACTGTGTACCTATCATCATCATGAGGTTATGACTGAATGTTCAGTCTCCAGGTTTTGAACATAAATGCAGTTCTTCACTTATGTGCCAGATGATATTTTTCAGGTGATATATGAGATTTCCCCAAGGCAAGTAGATTGAGATTATAGAGAAACCCAAGTAAACATCAGATGATTAGTGATACCAATTCCAAGTCATTTTGGCAGAAAGTCACTTTTATAGAAACTAAATGGAAGTTTCAAAGTTATTAAATAGCACACCAGAGATGTGTGGGTCATAACTGAAGTAATCTTCACTATTATTTACTGTATTTCTTCTAAGTTGAAATACCAAATTCAACTTCAGTAAGTGGGCTGATTCACTTCCTTGCTTTAAAATTAGGTGCTATGGGGAAAGAAAATGCCCTTGCAACATCAGCACAAACTTAATCATTGTCCCCATATCTCTTGCACGTATCATTTAGCATAGCTTGAATTTTGCATTTTCATATGACTTCATTCAATCTATCTTCCCCTCCCTCTCTAGATCCAAGGAGGACAGAGACTGTGTCTCTGTGTCTCATTGCATCCCAGAACCTAGCAGAGGTGTGAGGAGGGTGGATAGCCAGAAGGATAGAAGCTGTTACTTGAGACAGGTCTTCAGTACACTGAGTGCAATCATAGCACATCTTAAGATGGTCCATTTACTCTTGGCAGAAGGGTGACCACCCTCCACAGAGGGAAAAACATGTGCAGGCAATGTCACTGCGCTTTAGCTCTCCTGGTTAAAATTCTGTTCTCTTTGCTACATTTTTGTTTTAAATATTTTACACTGACAAATAATGTGTGTTCCCAAACGTCTATAATTATCTGTGGGAAAGGTGAGGTTGAGGATACTGGAAACTACAGCAGTGCTCATGGAAGAAGAGTAATTTAGGACTCCATGGGAATAAGAAATGAATGGGTCAACAGAGTCCTGTGGCTAGAGGAAGAACAGGGTGGAGTTTTGTGAAAAAAACTAAAGCACTGTGTGGGGAATAAAAGGAAGCCTAGTATAAACTACCTAAAGCTACTGCGGTGGCCTCTGGTCTGCACTCCTCTCTCACAAAACACACAGCACACTGGAGGAAATCTAGCTTCCATATGCTTCAGTCCTCCAAAAAGCTGCACAAGGGCACGTTGTATTCTTTATAGAGAGACAGCCTACAATCTTCATCCAGCTTGTTTCTTGACAATTTTGAAAACCTCAGTGTTGCAGACAATGAGTACTCATTGTATGGTAGACTTTTCTACTTATTCTTAATTCACAATGTTTTCAAAAATGTCAAGTTCATGCACAAGGGTTGGCAAGGATAGTTGTTCGAGTTTATTTTCACAGCTTCCCCAATCCTGTTCCCTTCTTATCCTTCCCCGGCTTTCCCACTAAGAGAAACCTCCAGCTGCCTCAGAACCACAACAGGCTCAGAGATCTGGACATGCACAAGTTCATGCAGACATTCCTATGTCAGGGCTCACAGCCTGCTTCCTTTACCCAATATCATATTTCAATTTCTTTCTAGTTTCTGCATTCTCCATTTCTTCAGTTAAACACATGAGTTGTAGTTAATGAAAAAAATAAAAACAAAAATATAATAACATTATTATATTTAGAGTCTACCTAAAATGGAAGTCTCTAACCAGGTTTCGTACCCTTCCTTACCAGCCTTCTGCCTAGGCATCCCCTGCAGCTACACCTCAAAAGCCCTCCTTATCTTGGCATGCGAATGCAACCCTCCTTCTCTTGCTTGGCCCTTGAATAACAACACCCCAAACAGTCAAAAATTTGAGAATAACTTTTGATTCTCCCAAGACTTAACTACTCATAATCTGCCAATGACCAGAAGATTGTCAATAAGATAGTTTATCAACACACATTTTGTGTTTCATGTTATATAAAGTAAAAAATGCACCAGAACCATGAGATTTCACTCAATTGTGATCCATAATTAACTGAAAAAAGAGCTGCTTGTAGCCCATGAATAGTGCCACGAGAGTTTTAGGATACCCCTGCACTTGAGTCCACCACAATAGCAACAGGAAGTAGATACAGAATTATGACAGTAGTACAGTATGTACTAATGTGACTTCTATGTAGTTATGATCCATACTATATCTTCACATTTATTTACATTTCTTTCCACTTTGGTGCCATGTGGGGTCTTACGGTCTTTATGAGTGTAAAAATGCAACTCAATATTTTTAAAAGGTACTGTATGATCTCATTCGGTTTAATATTTTCATCATTTACCTTGATCTTTGGAAATTTCTCTGAAAAATTCCAAAGTACATTGCACTTGAATAATTTGCAAGTCTATGGATCAGCCATTTTCAAATTAATCTGAAAGAGATTAAACAACAACAAAAAAAAAAATACACTGGGAAATTGACCTGTATTCCTACACAATTTAGAAATTTAAATTTTAAAATCATGATTGAAAGCCACTTAATGCTATTATTTAACTTTAATATGGAAACTGTATAAATGAGATTATTTCAATGGGAAAAAAAATCATATCAGTCATTTATTGCTATATCTCCTTATTTAGTTCATGAATTATTTGAAAAATAAAAAGTATTCTAGCTATGTTAGGCTACTCCTGATAATTTTTAAAAGTGGATCTTTTGAATCTGAATAAGCTTTTTACTTGTCTGCGAAATATAAAAGAAAAGCATAACTTTACAAGAAAAAGTAAAGGTAGACATCTAACATATTTTCTTTCCCTAATTCTATTTTATTTTATATTCCAGAGGTTTATGATCAGATTTGGAGTATAAAATCTGGTCTAGCATTAATTGACTGATGCTAACATACAAACCAAATAATTTTTTTTTCAACCTCCGAGCAACACATTCTTCATATCATAACTGAATCAGAAGCACAGCATTTAGTGGGAATCCTGCACATGGTAAAAATGGCAAAGAGGAAGACCCAAATGGATATGCAGCTGATAGCAAGCTACTCAGCAAACAGTACAGCTACCTGCCAAATTGCTGGAGTCATCTCATCAGGTCCAGGCCTTTTGTCAATCAGTGAGGTACTTGGTAACAATTCAACATGAGAATAACTTTATCATAATATCATTGTATCAAAGGACCACCATTCTTGAGGGCTGAATTAGCAAATATGTCTTGGTTATCTGACCTTTAACATGGGGTGCCTGGGGCAGGTATTCACAAGGAGATAGATTGTCATTTGGAAAATGTGGGATATAAACAGAACTAAACATCTTCCCCAATGTTCATTCCTATTGATCCTCTGAATGAAAAACATGTGTCTGAATGGAGAAAATTCTGAGTGATATGAAAAGGCAGAAGAATATAGTATACTCTCAAATGGAAAGAGCTGAAAAAAAGTGATTTTTAATTACAAATTGTTTTCTGGAAATTTCTACATTAAAAAGAGCCTTGCATCACTCTTACAAAATACCAGCAGCACATTCTTACAACAGAGCCCCTGGAGAACCTGGGACTGTCCATAGCCCAACATTGAAATAATTTGTTCATGAATGTTTAATGTTTAGTTATGGATTTTATGTTTTTACCTAAAAAAATCTTTTTTTTTTCCTTTTTGGTACCAGGGATTGAACTCAGGAGCACTCGACCACTGAGCCACATCCCCAGTCCTATTTTGTATTTTATTTAGAGATAGGATCTCACTGAGTTGCTTAGAGCCTCACTGTTGTTGAGACTGACTTTGAATTCATAATCCTCCTGCCTCAGCCTTGTAGGATGATAGGCCTGTGCCACCTTGACCAGCCAAAACAAACAAACAAAAACTAACAGTATTTCCATGTTACAAAATCTGTCAGGTATGATTTACAGTCTGACATATGCTATATTCTATTTATGATGAAAGAGAATTTGTCAGACACTTCCAAAACATGTTATTTACCAGATTATATTGCCTTTCATTTTTATTGAAACCAAATCACCTAAGACAGAAACCTGTACGTCATCATTCTCTTGCCTGTATTTCATCATCTTTTTCACTTAGATGATAAAGCCCTGCCTACTTTCTTCCTAGGATCTCTAAAAGTTCTCCCTTCTCCATCAGGATGGCACCAGAATCACTCTTGGACCATCACAGAACCTACCAAGCCTGCATCTTGCCTCCAGCCTCCATTCTTACCCTCTCCTTTTACTATCTACATTCTCACCCAGTACAATAACTCTAGAACTTGAATGTGGTTACCTTGTTCCTTCAGGTTCATTGTTCAGAAGCTGGCTCTGTCTGGCTCTCAGTTTTCATTCTTGTCTTCACACACTATATGCACTGCACTCATAATCTACCAAGATTTCTACCTCACATTGAAAGCACCTTGTTTTCTCACTTGTTGCTTTTCTCTCTGTGTGTAATGCCTTCTCTCCATTGCTCATCTTTACCTTCCAATTCTCATAGTCTTCAAAACTCTTCCTTGGAAGCTAGACCAAAATAAGGGGAAGGAAAGAAGGAAGGAGGGACGGAAGGAAGGAAGGAGGGAAGGAAGGAAGGAAGGAAGGAAGGAAGGAAGGAAGGAAGGAAGGAAGGGAGGGAAGGAGGGAGGGAGGGATTGAAATTTCAGCTTCAGGGAATTTTGAATCCCATGAACTAACTAACTAATCTGAACTATATACAATGATGACCCAGACATGGGTCTATACAGTACAATTATAGTAAACAAGGTGAATTATAGTAAATAAGGAAATAAGGTCCTTTTAATGTAAACATGTCTAATTTGTTGGCTGTACTTCTGAAATGACTGTTGTTCCTAGTAACATATGAACTGAATCTTAGACCCAAATTTATGCAGTAACAACAAAGTGCCTAAAAGCCCAGGCTGTTTCCTTCAGCTTGTGACAGTGAGGAGTGGAGGAGGCCAAAAAACCCTGGAAAAAGCCTCAGATTTCAAGCCCAGGTGCATTATTCCACAGGAAAGTTGGGGGCTAGTCCCTAGTGCCAGCTAATCCTTTTATCCAAGATTTCCTGAAGTTCTTAAAACTATCCATTCATCCACTAAGGGCTTTCTGACCATTCCTTTAAAACGCTGCCAAAGGGAATGCTTTCCAGAACTGCTCTGTGATAAATGTAAGGGAGAGAAGAATGGACTTCCTTTTTCGTGAATTGTTGCTCAGGGTCTTGAATGTCTTTTTAGTACTTTCCCCTTATATACTGGGTAACATACTTGGAGACATTGTAAAGTTTTAAACTTCCACATATCTTAACCATTTTGCTCCTTGTGGATCTCTTCAGATTCCCTTATTCGCATGGTAATTAAATCTGCTGGGGTGTTGCTTTTTTCTTTTGTTTCAGAAGACAGAACACATCAAAAGTGCTCCCACATCCTTGCTAACATTTATTGTTGCTTGTATTCTTGATGATTGTCATTCCGACTGGAGTGAGATGGAGTCTCAGTGTCGTTTTGATTGCAATCACTATGGAAAGCAGTATGGAGATTTCTAAGAAAACTTGGATGGAAACACCATTTGACCCAGTCACCCACTCCTAGGTTAATACCCAAAGGATTTAAAATCATAATACTACAGTGACGCAGTCACACCAATATTTATAGCAGCTCAGTTCACAATAGCTAAACTATGGAACCAACCTAAGTGCCTTTCAACAGAAGAATGGATAAAGAAACTATGGTATATATACGCAATGGAATATTACTTGGTCTCAAAGACAAATGAAATTATGGCATTTGCTAGTAATGGATGGAATTGGAGAGTATTATGCTAAACAAAATAAGCCAACCCCCAAGAACCAAAGGTCAAATGTTTTCTCTGGTATGCAAATGCTAATTCATAATAAGGGGAGGGGAGAAGAACAGAGGTATCTTGGACTAGACAGAGGGGAGTGAAGGGAGGGGAGGGCATAGGGGTCAGAATGATAGTAGAATGTCAGACATTATTACCCTATGTGCATATAGGATTACATGACCTGTGTAACTCTACCTCAGGTACAACAAGAAGAATGAGAAGTTATACTCCATTTATGTATGATGTGTCAAAATGCATTCTACTATCATGTATAACTAATTAGAACAAATTTTAAAAAGTGCCCTTCAGTTAAGTTTATGTGCTAAACATTCTAAGAGGTCCCTTAGAGTCTAAACAACTCTAAAATATTGTTAAATTTTGTATCATTCACATTTCATGGAGTTCTTATTTAAATAGCACCTGTAATTATTCATGTGTCTCTTCATTTAACAAATAACTATTAAGATCAGTGATTTGTACTCTTTAATATTCATTAGTTTCCTGAGGATTAATAATTTTCCCCAGAAACACACACACATACACACACACACACACACACACACACACACCACAAAATCTCACATATAACTTCAAGTGCAAGTGCTACGAGGACCCTCTGGAGATTAACCACACTGCACACTGCAGGGAGCTGTTTTTCAAAGTTTTTACAACCTTAATTCACTTAACAAGTTTTACCTGAGCACAATGTCTTACTAAAGAGCATTTCTGAAGTTCAATTTGTTGATAAATGAATAACTGTTTCCTGATTAAGTACTGGAAGTTTCACTATCTTAACATGAGCTAGACTTGAATTCATTATCTACTCTCCAGTGGTATTTGGTTATAAAAAAAATTGTATTCTCTATTCTGTAACAGTATTTAGATACAGTTCCAAATTATGGTCAATAATATGACCTTGATCTACTTTTCAGGTAAAAGAATAAATCTATCAATCCCTAGGCATATGTTCCTGGAAGCTGGGATATTCACAAAAGATACCCAACAATTATTCCATATTTCCCAGCTTCCTAGAGTTAAGTATAGCCATGTGACTTTTTTGGAACAATAAAATGTGAAGACATTGAAGCACATCACTTCCAAGCTGAGACAGTGAAAAGCTTATTTGTGAGTAGTCTATCTCCCTCCTTCTTTACTGTGGTGATTGGGAGGTTGTATTTCCTATGAGGCAACTATAAAATGCTGGAACCTATATTTCAGATCTGATTCCTGTATAACACCCAAGAATTTGCAACCAAGCACCATCTAATTGTAGAAACCTTAATAGACTTAACTTTTACAAATTATGATCATTTGAAATACTAAAAGTACCATGGCTTTGAGTGACCACTGGGAATCTTAGACATGTTCTGTTAGTGTTTGTGTCCCTTTGAAATATTTTATTTCTCTCTTTTTCCAGTTTGCTTTTTTAAAAAAATTGTACCTCTTTCCATTCAGTAGCAGTCATAGTTCAATGTCAAAAGCAGAATCATCTGGTATAGATGTTCCTCTGCTAATGATGATGGGATTGTGTGTTCTAAAAAATATCATGAGGTTGAAGCTATCACAAGTAAAAAAATTCATTTAACGCAACTAAACTACCAAACATTTCAGGTTTCTTCCACATCCAGCGTGGGTGAGGGAAGGGGTTGCTTTTGGAGGGATGAGCCAGTAGAAGATCAATCACTAAGAAACTTATTTCATAGAATAACCACAGGAGACAGTTATTATTTTTAAATCAAAGGGGCGTGACAAATTAAGCCACGCTAAGATCTGGTTCTAACAAAGGAAGGCCATCTTCCCTTTATTTGGTACCTGTAGTACAGGTAAAAAGGGGACCAGGAGGAGCTTCTGTGAGGAACAGGATGGGATGGAGTTGAGGAAGCTGTTTTCTTTTTAGCAGGTCATCCCAGCAAGACCTGCAAATTCCCCAGTGGTGAGCCATGACATGGGCATCACATACTTCAGGCAATCTGGAACAGTCTCTCTGTGATTGCCAGTTGCTGAAAGCCAGATTTCCCTGTCTGACAGTTCACCAAGTCTGGTTTTAATTGCTGGTCATAAATGCTTCCCACGAACATTGAAGCATGGAACACAGTACAATATGGAGTATCAGGTGTTTCTTCTTGTGATGACTAGCTGAGATTTCAAGCTCACTGGAATTGCCCAGCATTTGACACAGTATCATGACACATGTCACTAATCAGGAAGATCAAAATTCAAAATCCAAAGCATGGTTTCTACAAAATACACATCACTTTTTCACATAAAGTAAAAAAAAAAATCATAGTTGAACCATCACAAATTGGAGACTGTACTTGCAGCCAATGTCTTTATATTGTACTTTAAAAAGACAGGCCTAGTGGCCATATTCTGACTGGATTCTTGATTTTCATGTTTTCCTTTCTTTTCTATTTTATTTTATTTTATTTTATACCACTGAATCAGGCTCTGGAAGCAAATTGTTTCCATCGGTGGCTAACCAATGTGTGAACTGGAGTTAAGTTTATATAGCAGAAACACCATGACTAGAAATCCACTAAAAATATTTGCTTCTTCTCAAATATGCAAGATTTG
Organism: Glaucomys volans; assembly: GCA_020662805.1. Taxonomy (NCBI): domain Eukaryota; kingdom Metazoa; phylum Chordata; class Mammalia; order Rodentia; family Sciuridae; genus Glaucomys; species Glaucomys volans. The sequence goes on along the minus strand of JAJEJO010001502.1, from coordinate 221,807 downwards.
AGACTGAGAGGTAGATGCAACTCCAGACTCTACATTCCCAGTCTTCTTGGAATTAAGTGTGCCCCTACTACCATTAAGTTCTAGCCACTGGAATGTGAATGGAAGTAATGGTGCCACCTACAGGTCTGACCCATAAAACCCTGTGACCTGGTAGTCCTTTCTGCTCCATTTTGTTATGGCAAGCCTATCATGGAGAGGACCCCCAGAGTAACTGTGGAAGCCACCTCTTAAGGAAAGCAGAGACAATATCCTCTTTGGTCCCTGAATAAAGCAAGAATGACCTAATATTTTTCCTAATTCAGTACAACTTGTAAATGAGAAAATTTTATATAATTTATGATAATACATATGTGAGTCTATTTGTGAGATAGGTTAGCCTGTTCTAGCTCATACAGATAAAAACTCTTTGGTAGTAATGAAAATTTCATTCCTTTCTGAATATATAAGTGATGCCCAGTGGATAATAATTCTTATATATTTTAAGCATGTAGTAAAGAGCTAAACAGCATAACATATATTTTAGACTGTTTTCAAACTTTTTTCCTATCCCATGAGTTTTCAACGATAAATAAAACAAACAAAAAAATGGACTTTACCATTCTCTCATATAGGCACTGACCTCTTCTGCGAATCAATTCATATTTAGCATATTGTCATTCTTAACCAGTCCATATTCCCACTAGAGTTCTGTTGCCCCAAATAATTTTCTAAATTGTGGCATTTATGATTATTCTTATGATAATTTAATTGTATTTTGAGTGGTAGGGCTTATCTGTGGCAGTAGAAATACAATGATGAAGAGGATATAGTTTCTGGTCTGGACTTACCCACTATTTAACCCAGATAGTTCTAAGATGTTTTTCCACCCTGAGTTTTTTTGGAAATGTTGATGATTCTGTTTATGTTAACAAAATGCTACTGATCAAATAAATGTAAGATACTGTTTCACAAGGTTGTCAAGTCAGACACCAGACTCTGTCCCACCCAATTCATGACTGTGGAAAAGCTCTTTAATCTTTCTATATATTTTTCTGTTTCTTTATTTGTAAAATGTTGATAAAGTTTAACCCCTTACTTTATGCATTAAATTAAATAATAAATTAAAACTGCTTAGTACAGCACCTGATACATAGAAAGGACTTAATATAAATGGATGTTATTCTCTTTTTATCTTCATTTTGGAGATTCTCAGTATTCAATAATATAATCTTGAAGAAACCCTGCAATAAAGGAAAACAATTCCTAAAAGAACAAAAACAACAACAGCAAAACAAACCTATCATGCATGTGTGTGTATATTTATTCATGCGTGTATGTGTGTGTTTCACAAGGGAAGACAAAGTTTACTTTTCCTTTCACCATACTTATTAATATTCACCAAGGGACTTTCCTGTTTGGGGTGCGTTAGTCAATTCACACATCAGAAAGTACAGCCTCCTAGGCTTGATCAAGTGTTCCCTAAAGGATCACAGGTTAAGGTCTTGATGGCCCATCCATGGGGCTATTGGAAGTTGGTGGAACCTTAGAAGGTGGGCCTGATGGGAGGTGTTTAGATCACTGTAGGTGTGCACTTGGTGGATATTGGGACCCTGGTCTCTCCTCTTTCTCTTTTTGATGTCCTGACCATCATGAGGTAAGCAGGGTCCTCCTCTTCATGTTCTCTCCATCACATGGCCTCACCACAGGCCCCAAAAGAATTAGATAACTGACCAAGGACTGAAACCTCCAAACCTGTGAGCTAAAACAGAACTTTCTTCTTCAAGTTAATTATCTGAGGTATTTGTTACAGCAACATAATAGTGACTAATACCCCACCCAAACAAAAACACTCTTTTTGGGAAAAGAATGTCCCAAGTTAACTACACCTTGAAGGATTCCACCCTTCCTTAAAACAATAATTCAGTGACAATTAAAAAAAATTACTCACTTCTGCTTCACATAGACCTTTTCCTTTCACAGATTAGATCTTTTTGTATGAGGAACCTCAAGAAGGATCCAGCCTGAGCTTCCCAAGGTTGCTTGAATTTGACCCTCTGCTAAGTTTCTCCTGGTCAGCTCACTTCCTTTCTCTAGTGAAAAAGCCCAGAGTGCCTCACTGTTCCACACCCTTTGTGGCACTTTCTACGACATGTGTCTGTTGTTTTCTTTAGCCTTCAAATTTCCTTTAGCAAATTCTCTGCAAAAATATTAAGAAAAATATTTTTGTTGAATAAAGTAGTATATTCAAATCTAATAGAGTACAGATCTAGAGTAGACATCAAAAAAATGATGGTTTCTTTTCTATTTTCATCCCACTTCATACACCACACTAAATGGTCACTGGAAGATTATTTTATGATTATAGGAAGTCATTATAAAATAGCTTTTGGCAGATTAAGAATTCCAGAGTTCCTGGTACCTCTTTCATGTACCAATATTATTTATTATTCAAACAATTAGAATATATCCATTCATTTTACCTTTATTTAAAATGTGTTTGACATTTTGTGTTACTATTATAAACATCAGTTTTTTAGAGAAATAGTTGCCAGAACTAATTAAAACACAGATGCCTTTTCCTAAACCAATGATCCAAAAGAACTTTTCTGAGGTTCTGTTTGCTACTGTTGTTTGCTTCTTTGCTGTTGTGTGGTTGAAGGTATTACTCTGGATTTTGATTTTGGTCTGCATTCTTCGTGGTACCTCACACATCTATCATCAGTGCTTTCAGTGCACCGGTCGATGACAGTTCTTGTCTCAGCTTCTAAAATTATTTCAAAATTTTTGTAACCTTGGAAAATAAATTGCCAAGTTGTTAAATCTAAGGTTAAAATATACATAACTAAGATATGAGAGCAGGACTGAGGTATTTCTCCTACATGAACTTTAGGTACAGGGAAGTTGAGGCACCTAAGATGGCTACCAAACATCTTTTTCGTTAGAGTCTCAGTGGAATCCCAGTAAATGACATTGCCAGAGACTTGAATCGTGGATAGGCACTATCGTACTATATATAATATTAATAGAACAGAAACATTTAAAGTCAGAGACTTGTAAATGTAGCATAAAGTGGGAGTATATGATAACAATTTTTGCACAATTTGTCTTGCTATTTTGCAGCTAAAAACTGTGTACTAAACTAGAGATGTTTAGACTATCAATTTGAGGATTTCTTCAGCAAAGCATGAAGTAATATTATCATTTATGATCATCCTTCATTTATTAGATTCATACAAACACCAAAAATATGCCTTGAAAATTTCTAAAAATATTTGTTTCATATTTTAGTGCTTTCTCTTAGGAAGCTTTATCAGCAAACAAAAGCAGTTTTACTCCCTACTGTCCATAAAAGGAATTCCTTTTAACATTATATTTTCCAATTTGAAGCAGTAGGAAATTAAAACATAAACTACAGTTACTACATATTTCAAAATGTTGTTAATGTTGATTACAACTATTTGGATCTGTACTACATAAAAATATGAGTTAATAGAATCAAGATATTAAAAAAGTTCTTAAAAGCTTGTTATTAACCTATATTTTAATATAGCAGAATACAGTCAATGATTCAAAGTCTAAATCCGAGGTCTACCTGACTTCAAATTCATTATATTACAAAGTACAAATATATGCAAGAATTTATTTAGAGGGTAAATTGTGAAAAAAAAATTCTGGACCTCATATTAAGGAGTTTTCATTATTAATTTAGACTTCTTCTTATGTTCTTAGGCAGATATTTCCACAATATATTTTAATATACAGAAAACAATTAATTATAAAAGGTAGAAATATGATGTAGATAACTAAAATAGCAGATTATCTTAAGGATGATTCATTTTCCTTCTTAGAAATTTGGGGTATTAAATAACAAATTTGCCATTTTACCATAATTTGAGAAAGTAAATTTTATTCAGCTTTATCTCAGTACATGAGATAATCCATGCAATTTACGTGGATAAAATCTTGAGTTAACCATTTAATTTATTGTCATTCTCAAATTTAAGCAAAATATAGCATTATAGTAAAGAACAACGATTCTTAAACAGATTCACTAATATCAAATAATGGCTTTCCCATGCTAGCCATTTGTTTCACAAATAATTATGAAGAACTTGTTATATGCAGATGTCACTCTAGAGTTCGCACATGTGCACATGGTTCTGACACTCATGGATCATCTATGGTTCAAACAGATGCTCGAACAAGTAGAAATGCACAATAGCCCGAGAGCACAGGTTATATGGGGAACCCCTGCCCAAGTGAGGGAGGTTGGGGCAGGATTGTAAGGAGGTGAGATCTGAAGGAAGAGATGGGGTTAAGGCCTGCTCCTTTACCTTGTGGCTTTGTGAAAGTTACTCAGATTAAGTAAGCCTTAATTTTCTTGTCTCAAAATGAAAAATGTTAGTGTGAGAATTAAATTATATTATGCTTATGAATGACTTAATACAAAACCTTCCATAGAGTCAGCAACATTTTTAGGAATATTAGATCACCAGACTCTCAGAATTGTTCATTATTGCATTAATAGTCAATATCTTAAATGAGCTAAATTACCAAGTCCTATTTTCTAACCACTTCACTGATGTCTGCAAAAGTTTATTGTCAAAAATATTCAAAATAATATTTTGAATAATAATATCGGATTGTTTTAAAAATAGTATCGATATTAAGTTGAATTATATAAATTAGATGAAATTGTCATTTTTGTGAGTCAAAAGTTGTTCAAAATTAGCAAATCGCATGGTTCAACCTAAATATTAAGCCATAATTACTCTCACTATGAAGACTGTTTTATAAATATTTGCACAAACTTTGGGGCAAGGGGTAATTCATATATTGGCACATTTTAGTTTTTATTTAACTTTTATGAGGTCAGATATTTCCTTCTACTAAATTTTCTTTAGACTTTAGAGGCTGGCATTAGAAATTGTTTCACTTCAAAGTATGACCAAACTAACAAATCCCTTGTGACAAGGCAATTTTAAACAGCCTGTGCTTGTTACAAATGTGAATTCCACTGGTAAAGTCATTATTCTTGAAAGAAAATTAGAGACAACCCAAGCATAGAGAAATTGTCTTACAATTTCCCTGTTAGTGAGTAATTAAGAGAAATTATTTCCCCCCTTATTATTCTAAGCCAAACAAGTTTGTCTATTTTTTTGACTCCAGGTATGAAAAAGGAAGTTCATATAAAAGTCCTCAGAGTTTTACATTCTATTATTATGAGAATAAGAATGTAAATACATATATTTTGTAATGACATGATCAATGGCACATCTCTGCAAATGCAAGAGGTAAGGGCCTCATAACCATAAGAACAAATCACTGATGTCTTTCACATCAGCTGAATACTTAATTTCAATAGGTTCTAATCACCTTCAGTCTAAAACATAGTCAAATCTTTCCTTTTATAGTTGAATGAAATATTTCAATGCACATACAATCTTCTGAGTAATTGAACAATCATTTGAAAGAAAATATTGCACCAAAAAGATGCCAGAGTTGATTTAGTCCCTCATGCTGCCAGTTTCAGAAGTGTTTCTATCATTTAACTAATATCAACATGTGTCTTATATATTTAAATGTTGGAATCTATTGAGTTCCTTGTAGAAAATGGCTTTTTAAAAGCAAAGGCATGTTGGATTATGCAATAAACATTAAATTTACTTATAGCCTTGATTTTAGAAAAACATAAGCACTATCATTTTTCAATCAAAATAATAAAGATGGGTAAGTTCATTTCCAACTTTGTCAAAGTATTGCTCTAGAATCAAGTTTGACTCCAATTGGTAGTGCACAAGTCAAACAGAACAAATGACTGAATATAATGCACAGTGATGTACAGTTCTTCTGTGCACTAATATAAACATTTATCAAATGCTAGCTATCAGATGACTATAGGCTGGGAACATACAAACGTAAAATAACTTTCAGAGAAGTCTTCACGTAATCATCAACATGTGTCATGGAATAATCAAGTCTCATTATGTATAGTAGTTCTATGAAGTTGCTAGGAACTCTGAATAAAATATTTTAAAAGGGTTCATAATAACATAACATATATTGTTTATTCAATACATTTAATACACAGCCGCCAGTACTGTAACTCATGTGTGAAGTTTCTAAAAAAAATACTTTCTCCATAGGACTGTTATAGTCTTCAAAACACAACACAAGTTCATTACTGCTTTAGGGTCTCAAAAAACACAGCATTATTATTTTTCCTTCCATAAGAAAGTTCTCCAAATTCTGCATGGCTGCCTCTTCCTCATCTTCTATGCTTTTACTAACAGTATCCTTTCAAAGTGTCCTTCTCTGACTACCTACCCAGTGTGACATGACACTATTACTTCTATCCCTTTAATTTTAATTCCCTAATAATACTTACGTTATCAAAGGATTCTTATCTACACTGCATATACCTATAGCAGGAATAATTTAAACATGTGGTAGTCCTTCTTAGAAAGACTTCAGACATGAAGAGAGTCAAATGAAAAATACTTAAAATATGTTTCAATACATAATGAAAACCTCAACTAAATTTTTCACATATGTCAAAAAAGTTGTAAAAATCATTTTATCTGATATAAGAATCTATAAATTTTTAAAATATTTAAAAATCAACTTTGGCAAAATTATGAATTTGAAAATTTGGCAAATTTGTTAACTTGGAAAATTTTTCAGACATTCCCCAAATTTTGAAATTTTTAACAAAAAGAGACAACTTTTCACACACAAGAGATCTTCATTAGAATCCACAGCTGATTTAATCAGAAACCATGCAAGCCAAAAGAAATGAGATTACATATATTTATAGTGTTACAACCAAAAACAACTATCAGATAAGAAATGTATATCCAGTGAAACTATCCTTCAAAAATGAAAAAGAAATTAAGACATTGCCAGATAAAAATTAACTCTATAACTAGCATATCTGACCCACAAGAAATTCTGAAGTTCTTCAGACTGAAATGAAAGAACACTAGGCAATAATTCATCTTCACGTGAAAATTAAACAACAATGGGAAAGGTAACTATATAGCTAAACATAGAAGGGTATAAATATGTCTTCTTTTTTTTAACTCTTTCAATCTGACATAGAAGAGAACTACATGAAGCAGCAATTTTAATAGAGGTTATTGGTCCCACCATATAAAAAAATGTAATTTATGGCAATAATAGTATAGAGGCAAGGCACACTATATATGCAAGCAAAGTTTTAATATACTATTAAAATGAATTTGGAATTAATCTGAGCCATATTAATGTAAATTAAGGTATAAATTATAATCTGCAAAGTAACCACTAAGAAAATAATTCAGAAAGATAGTGAGTGGAATGTGGCAAACATCATGACCCTATGTGCATGTATGATTACACCAATGGGGTGACTCTACATTGTGTACAACCAGAGAAATGAAAAGTTGTACTCCATCTGTATACAATGAACCAAAATGCAGTCTGAAAAATAAGAAAAAATTTAACTTTAAAAAAAGAAAGTAATTCAAAACTCCAATAAAAGAAATGTCAAGCAAATTAGAAAAGAAGTATTTAATAAGACTCCAATAAAGAAACTGAGGAATGAAAGAGACATTGAAAACAAAATCTAGCTTGTCACCATGGGGTGAATGGCAAACAGTATGTGAAAAATAGGAGTATTAGAAGTAAAAAGGCCAAGGAATGCACAAATGAGGGTGTTAGATGTTTTCCCTCACAGTGTTAACATGGCAGAGATGGGTGAGAGGCCTCAGGAGGAGGTGGAAGTTCAGCAGTTGAAGCCTCTGCTAGGTGCCAGAATGGCAAGAGGAGATGACACCACAAGAAGGAGTGAGAATATTGTAGCCCCAATGGTGCAGATGGACAGGTACCAACGTTCTGGCCTGGAGCACTGAAGGGAGGCAAGGAAGATATCTGCCCCGAGGACAGCCTGTGTGAGATGAGAGTGAAATTAGCTTCTGAAACAAGCAACTGGAAAGCAGAGTCCTCCAAGGTGGAGCTGGTGAGGTGAGTTTCAGCTTTACTCAATTCATAGAGATAAACACAAGAAAATCACAGATGGACCTATTTAATTTATCTTTCAGTGCTATTCCTCCAACATTTCCTTTTCCACATGCAACAGTAACAGGAATTAAGTTCTCTAAGTAATAACCTCTAAGCAGCACATTCTACATAGTTATACATGAACTTTGAAGAAACACAAACACTGAAATAGTGTGAACTTGACTCACTCACATAGTGTTCCAGGTAGAAAAACAAAACAAAACAAAAAGCTCTGTTTTTTAAACAGATGATGAAATAATCTGGAGCATACCTATATTAAGACACTAGCTATTACAGTTAGAGCAAAACAGAACTATTTAGCAACAAGTAGATATTCGGTATTCAAAGACAATAGCGCAAAATGTAACTGAAAAAGGAAATCAGCAGAAAAAATGTAGTTTGGTACATTAAGAAATCATGCAGAGAAAAGCGCGGTTAAATAAACAAAACTGAAAATACTAACAATTATATCCTATTATTAACTTTCAAAAAGCTAATCTGCTGAAATAAGCTTACAAGGCTAAAATCATGCAAAAGAAAAAATAAGGGTATTCAAATGGAAGGTCTCTGCTGCACCTCTTGCTTACTGAGGCATTTAAATGTTGTCTGCTTCAATATTTGTTTTCGGCAGTTTCTTACCACAAATAACATCAAATCAGAAAAGTTTTATTTATTCTCCTAATGAATTATTCAGATTTCAGAACGATCCCATACTCTGATATGTTTTATTCTAATGTGAAAACAATCACCTTCTCTTCAATCCAGATGTGATTGCTGCATAATTAAAATCACAAAATAGGAAATGCCATTTAGTGGGTATGCAAGTTTCCTAGTGTTTTAATTTCCTTGGAACTCAGTTTTCTCATACATAAAATGCAAAAAGGTAATATTATGGTGAAGGATTATGGTAAAGTTAAACTATGTAGTATATATTAAATATTTTGCAAAGAGCTCAGCACATACCAAAAAATCAAATAAATGTAATTTTAACAAATGTTTTATTTATTTTCTTTTCTATTTTTATCAAAGGAATAATTGCACGTGGCTAAAAACAGCATTCCTTTTTGCCACTGCATCTTATATACAGACCAGTGCCCCCAAAGCAAAGGGGCACTTGAGGCCAAATATCAAAGTACAAAATTTAATGCATTTACATACTAATTTGCAGAGTTTTTTTCTGATAGAGAATGCCACTAATTTTGGTGGTAGAAAAGATAACCATAATGGATATAATTTATCATCTTGTAGAACATTAAGCAGTTTTTTATTTGAACCAGCAATTTTATTCTGTTTTCTTTCTTAAGTTTCCTAGCAATATCTAGTAACTCAAATGCTCATTTGCTCAAATGCTCTAGTAACTCAAATGATCATTCTGTCTTAGTAGTTCCCACTTTAATACACAAGTTGAAAAAAAATTTGACACATTTTAATTTTATACATATGTGAGAGTCATAATTTTGTCTTCTTGAAAAATATGCTTCAATATACCTAGTTTTATTTATTTAAATATTCCCTCCTGGTTGCCCAATATATGTAAAAATGTTCCACTTTTATTCAGCAGATTTAGATATTGTCTAAGGACTTCCCACTATGATTGATGCTGATTCAATATTTATTGTCACACAACTTTTAATACTTAAAAAAAATTTTACATTAAGGCATTTAGTTTCTCTCTGGCTGACCCATCTAGTATTTGAAATTTATTTCTTTTTGGTTCAAATTAAAACTATCATTTCATCATTTTCCAAAATGAAATTAACACCAGGCCCTATCTTTCAGATAAATAATCATATGTTTTCATTTGTCTTCATATTTTCTCATTATCTTTAATATCCAACAGCTTGGATATGTTATCTATAAGACATTTTTAATCCCTCTTGCTTTGATTTTTTGAGACTTAAAGATATGTTGTTTAATTCTCCTCATTATTGGGTGAGAAATTCTTAGCCATTATATCATCACATATTTCTTCTACTGCATCATGTCCTTGTTCTCATTCCTGGATTCCAGTATACATATAGTTTGTATCCCACACTTCATGGACTCTCTGTTCTTTTTTTTTAATGTATATTCTCTTTATGTTTAAACTTCAGCAATTTCTGTTGGGTCCAAGAACATTGATTTTTTTCTCTCTGCAGTGTAGTTTACTAATAAATCTTTCAGCAGAATGCTTACTCTTGGACATCAATGTTATTTAAGTTATTTTACCATTTCTATTTGACCCTTCTATAGTTTTCATGTCACTCCTGAAATATTATATTTATACATGATTTGTGATCCCCTTTTCTACTGCATTATTTAGTACACTATTTATAGTTATTTTTAATTCCTTCTCTGAGAACTCACATATGAATCATCTCTGTGTCTAGTTGTACTGATTTTTTATCTCTTAAAAATGTTAACTCTCATCTTTTGTGCATGTCAATTTTTTATTGAATGCATTTCACTGTTTAAAATGGTAGAGACCAAGTGCAGGGGTTCTGATTCCTGTCTTCTATGGCATCTCCAGCCAATCTGCCCAGGAGTTGAGCTTGTATACAGTTTGTGTTTCTGTGATTTTCTCCTATGCTACACAGACTTCACATCTGGGGCTCCCAGTTATTTTAAACTGTGAAGCTGGCCCACACTCCACCTTTAAGTGTTTGTTAAAATATTAACTGTTTTCCTTTTATTCACTTTTATGAAGACTAGTTCTTCATCTTGTGCTCTGCCAACTATGAAATCAATTTTATACGTCATTTCTGCTGAAGAACTTGTAAGTTTTGGAAATTAATTTACTTAATTGCCTTATAACCTCAGTTCTCTTTATTGGCTAAAGGTAATTAAAGATTTTGTAGGATGTGTGATCTCCTTGTTAAAGTGGAATGCTCTTAGATCTTTCCACATATCAAGCAGATAGGAAGTTCTATAGTTTGGCTTTGTGAAAATATTTTAAAGGTAAATAATAATCTTAGTAAGACAGCTATTTTCATTTGGAAAATAGACAAATACGTCAATTATCCCAATTATCTTAAAAGTATTTTATCTGTTGCTATAAAGCATAACATTTCAATTGTGATCTACTATCTATACTTTAAGATATGAATTAATTGAGCCCTACTATCATATTTACAAATAAAAGTTAAGGCTGGAGATATAGCTCAATGGTGTACAGTGTTTGCATAGCATGTAGAAAACCCTGGGTTTTATTCTGTGGTACTAACAAATTAGAAAATAAGGATTAAATTGTATAGGATTTCAAAATATGATCAATATAAATATATAATACAGATAAAATATAGGAAGACCAGGGAATTTGAGTTTAAGATAAAGAATAATTAATGGTTAAAAACATTTAGAGATATACCAAATAATCCTTAGGACATACATTTGCAAGAAAGTTAATTACTTATTATTTATCCTAAATTCAAACTTAATAGGAAATTCTAAATTTTATTTGACTAAATAAATAAAATGCTTTATTATCCTTTTGTTAATAACTTGCTTTTTAAGCATTTCTCAAGTTATGGGAGATACAAGGTGGTTTGATCAGAAAATAAATATTTTTGGTTCATAAAGTACAGAAACTAGGACAAATAGCAAAGATTTAAAGTATTTTAGTGTGTTCATCTGAAAAAGAAATTCAGAGCTGGTGCTGCAGCTCAATGACAGAGTGCTTCCTAGCATTCAGGACTTGGGTTTAATTCCCAGCAATAAAAAAGAAAAAACATCCAGTGGAATAAAAATTCAAAAGAGAAAAATGGAGGGGCTTTTGGAGATCATTCATTTTAATTTAAAATATCTCATAATAATTATTTATTAGTCACATTCTTTTCAAAATCTGGCTTTTTACTTACTAAATTTCTGAAAAGTCAATTGACTATTTTATACTTAAAATTATAAAACAACAAATTCAAATAAAGTTGGCAACTGGGTTACTGTTTGCTCTTTCATACTCATTTTCTGTATTATGACATTTCAAAACTGAAAACTTCAAGAACATCTTAGACCTTTTACCAGTTTGAGCTGATTATACAAAGGTTATGTTAATTTACTAACAGGGTTACTCAAGTTTATAGGACAATTCAAATACCTCAGTTCAATATACCTTTAGATTTTCTTCTTTGTTCTTCCACATGTTGACTACAAGCCTCGGAATGAACAGTATCAATCAGACTTTCACTTCAGAGAGAGAAAGAGAGGGAGAGAGAGAAGATTGTTCTTCATTCTCACCACTGTATCCCAAATGCCCAACATCATACCTGTACCCAAAGAGGCTAAATTAATATTTCCCAATTAATAAATTCAATCATTATTCATTCCATAAAACAGGATATCTTACTGGATTTCATGATATTTCCCATATTTTAACCACATTTTCTTTTTGTCTCACAATTCTTTTCTATTTTCAAATTAATTTAATAGTATTTCTCTTTTAAAAAATACCATCAATCCTTTGCTTAGAATAAATCAGAGTATAAGATTATAAATAATAATTTTTAGAAATAGAAAATAAAATCCTGCTGAAAAATAGTTCCCAAAATATTTTGTGTTATAAAATATGGGTTCTTAGAAAAGCAAATACAAGGTAAAAAAATGTGTCATACTTTTTGCACATGTCTATAGATAACAGTTAAGCTGTATTAAAAACAATGTATTCCAAGAATTGCTTCTTAGTAATATTTTTTCCTCTCTAATCATCAGTAGGTGGCCTATAGTGTCAATTGGGATCAATGCAGTCAAGATATTTGCATAACCCCACTGAATCCAATACTCAGGAATTATGTCAGAGCAATGTCATAGTAAATAGAGAAGTCCTGTAACCCAAAATTAATCTCAAAATACTGTAAGTTATATTTTATATTTTCTTGAAAACTCTGAGCAAGAGTTCAGAATTATCTTTTATCAAGTTTTTATTTGTTCTAGTTGGTTATACATGACAGTAGAATGCATTTTGACACATTGTACACAAATGGAGCATAATTGTCATTCCTCTGGCTATACATGGTGCAGAGTAACACCAATAGTGTAATCATACAGGTATATAGGGTAATGATGCCTGTCTCATTATACTCTCTTTCCCATCCCCCTTCATTCTTCCCTACCCCCACCTCACTATGGATCAGCATCCAATTATCAGAGAAAACATTCGGCCTTTATTTGGGGGGATGGACTTATTTCACTTAGTGTGATATTCTCTAGTTCCATCCATTTACCTGCAAATGCCACAATATCATTCTTCTTTAAGGCTGAGTAATATTCCATTGTCTATATGTACCACATTTGATTTATCCATTCATCTGTTGAAGGGCATCTAGGTTGGTTCCATAGTTTAGCTATAGTGAATTGAGCTGCTATAAACATTGATATGGTTGCATGACTGTAGTATGCTGTTTAAGTCCTTTGTCTATAAACCAAGGAGTGGGACAGCTGGGTCTAATGGTGGATCCATTCCAAGTTTTCTGAGATTCATTCATATTTTATATTTCCTCCATCGTCTCTTTCCTTCACCTTTGTTCAGGAAAAATGAACCAACAAAACTCCAAATCCATCCTAGTTCTACTCCCATATTATCTATTGCTTTTACTCTTCAATCTCTTTTCTTCTGCTCCCCTTCCTTTAATTTCCTCTTTTTTGCCTCCTTCTTGTCACTTGCAGGGTGACTTGCTCTGAAGACATTTTGTCCTTCCCTACCCCATACTAACTTCTTTGAGAATGGACTTCACCTTTCCCATCACAAGTGTTCCAAGAGGTTTTTGTATTTCCTGTACATTTTTTACAAACCCATTCTTCATCCTTGATGCTAAAATTTGTGTTATAAAAGTGGAAGAGTGATAGTATGAAATCCATCACTATTAATTATTTTGACACATAACATTTATCCATACTACTTGGGGGATTAATCTGACTCCACATTTTGTAGGAAAAAATAATGCACTGAAAATAAATAAATAGATAAATAGCATACAGTATATAAGGATTGCAGAATTAAAGCAAGACAGACTTGATTTCAGTCCTTTACTTAGCTATAAGTACTTGGGTACATCCTTCACCTGCTCGGATACTCCATTTCCTCATCTATGAAATAGAACTAACAGTGTGCTACAAGTGTTGTTATGAAGATTAAGGAGGACTTAGAGATCAGTTCCATAATTAGTATTAGAATTGGATTAGGATATGAAAGGAAACATGGACACATTTTTATCGATATTTATTTATCCTTTTATATTCTATTGACACAAGATTATTTTCTCCATACTATTTCTTCCCAATAAGTAGAACTGGACAAGACCACATATTTTAGGACTTCTTATATTCCTGTATGTTAAATAATGCTCTGTGCTTAGTATTTATACCTGACAAATAATTCACATGCATTAGTAGTTGTATACATATAAATTGAACTATATGTATATATATATATAGGTATTGTATATTTTATATATATATATATATAATAAAACAGGTTGAAAGTGTGTGTGTGTGTGTGTGTGTGTGTATGCATGTGGAGAAAGATATTGAACTTCCAAATCCTCCCTGCTAAGAAATTGATGCAAACCCTAAATCAAAGGAATATAAAATGATACAGTCACTCTGAAACCCAGTTTGGAATTTTCTTCCCCAAATTAAATGCACTTACTGAGTGACCAACCATCTTATTTCTACACATTTATCCAAAAGTAGTAATAATTTATGTTCACACAAAAAAGTTGTACATGAATGTTTACAGCAACTTTATTCATAATCACTCAAACATGAAAAAAAAGTTCTTGGAAGGGTGAATAAATAAACAAATTGTAGTAAATTGATACAATTCCATTAACCACAACTGAAAATAAAATGACTGAACTGCTGTTACATTCAACTACTTGGATCAATCTCAAGTGAATTTTATCACAATTTGCATACTAAATGATTCTATTTATACAACATTCTTCAAAATACAAATCTGTAGTGATGAAGAGCTGATAAGCAATTGTCAAGATTTGGGGGTAGAAGAGGTGCATGAATAAAGAGTGACAGCTTGAGGGTATATGGGGAGTGAAGGAACCCTCTGTATCCTGATTTTGATGTTGGTAAGACACATTTGTAACTGAGTTGAAATTTGTGGAACTGTACACCAAAAATGATGAATTTACTAATATTAATTAGTTTTGATTCTCATTAAGGAATAAAAATGATAGCTTATTCATTTAAACTCAAGGTATTACATTGTTCTGTCCTCAGAAATTACCCATCTAATTCCAAACAGTTACCACATATCAGAAATTTTCTAATGCTACTCTCTTTATTAATTAATATTTTCATGAGAAGGACAGTGATTGTGAGGGACTTTCCATGTTTTCAGAAGTGGCATGCAAAAATATTAGTGAGAAAGTGATCAAAGTAAATTGAATCATTCTCATTTCTCTGAGCTATGTTCAAACTTATCAGACAATGCCCATTCACAAGAGTCATGATGAACTTTCATCTAATACCAAACTATTAAACAATTTCTCCACTAAAACAGACTCACCAGTCTTTAACCCACTGCAATGTCAAAAGAGGAGAGGAAAAGCTGACTCAGAAGTAGCTGATAGTTTAAACACAGTCAGACAGCCCTTGAGTCCTTTTGCCCTCATGGTCACAATGACTAATGAACTAAAAATAACAGATGGTAAGGAGCAGGGCAACTTGCAGGCGTACCTGAACTTCTGCAAGGCTTTTCACAAATGCCAGTCAGGCACTAATGCAATGTCAAAGAGGCTGTGTTCCTGAAATTCTCAATATTAAAGAATAGCATAACAAACATGGTTGACTTGTCCCTGGCTACTGCCTCAAACTTTAAATTCCAGGAGCTTAGGAAATACAGCCAAAGAATGTAATCTTTCTTCAGAGTCTATGACAGGAACATGCAGCTGCTTCAAACACAGTACACCCCACGTGGCCAATGTGTAGAATCACATCTTGGCACTACACCACGGTGTGAAGCATTACAACTTTGACATAGCAGCCAAGAAAAATATGGAATTAAATGAATGTATAAAAACAAGCTTATGTGAGCATGAGAACAGCTTTTGAAAAAAACTAAACTTATATTCCATAAACTGCTCAGGCCAAAAGAGAGCATGACCATTGGAAGTGGGTTCCACTATGAGCACAATTTCAATGACAGACTTGCTCACTAAATTATCCAGTCGTCACCTTCTTGCTCCTGCAATGCCCTGCTCTTATTGGCCAGACCTGTAGACTCTGTATTGTCAGAATGGCCACATGCTTTAAGGGGAAAAAAAAATTAAATGGCATTTTTCTCTTTATGACAAAAAGAGCTTGCTAATTTAACAAACATTGAAATAAATGCAACTATTGCTTTAGTGTCCATTTCTGGAGATATAAATGCTAGATTTTATGAGAAGGGTATTGTACATCACTGTTTAGTTTTATATGCAGTCACATAGCTGGAGAACAAGTAGAGGCTGGAATACAGTCAAGTATACTTGCATACTTAGCCAAGTATGCAAACATTCTGGTATTTAAGCAAAAAACTTAAATATGAAAAAATCATCTAATTAAATGGAAAAACAACAGATATAATGGCCAGGGAATAAGAAAAGGAACTGAAAATAAGGGTAGACGGGTTTATTACTTTTTGGTTTTTGTTGTTTTTGTTTTTTTTGTTTTTTTTGGTTTGTTTTTTTGTTTTTTTGTTTTTTTGTTTTTTAAGGTCTAGAATGTTAGACCTTGAAGAAAGAATAAGATTGAATACATGGAGAGAAGGCTGTGGGGATTTGACAGAGATTTGAATTAGATAGGACCATGTCAGCACCCTTCCAAACTGCATCATTCATTTCAAATTGGGTGAGGAGTCATTAGCTTGGGGCATGAGAAATTGTGGTGGAATCTTTGAACTGGCTGCCACGATTCAGCTCATAGTCTTCTCAATAAGCAGTTGATAATTTCTGAAAGGGTCATGGAGAGAATGGGTATGAGACATGGAAATAGCAAAAGTCAACCCTATCCACAGTGAGAACACAGCCATTAACCGACCATTTAATCTATCCTTTGTAGTGATGCTACAGGACAAAGATGAATAGATAAAAACATTGACAAGCCACTTTAATAAAGCAGAAGAAACCTTCCAACAGGCTCAAATGGGTGGAGACTGTAGTAAAGGAACTGCATAATGAAAGACTGAGAACGAAGAGCAAAGAATATATGAGCAACAGGAGCATTTCAACAAACTATCATTGACAAACAAATCAAAATTACTTTTTGCAAATGCCAAGTTAGACAACAGCTATGGCTAATGCTCTTCTACATGTAGACAGCAAAACAAGGAAGAATAATTTGACTTTTGATCAGCCATAAGATAAAGGAGAAATGCCAAGAGAAAAACAAAACCAAAAAATACAATTGATACATTCTCTCCAGTCCTAATTGCTCTTGACCAAGGAACAAAAAATTTTCTCCAAACTCAAATAGGTAAGAATATAAGAGGGTTCTTCCCCTAAGAAAGAAACTTCGCCAAGTGTTCTCAGTACTCCTTTATCCCATGTAAGGGGTAATAAAGAGAAGACTTTTAGGGATCTGAAAGAAGAATTTCACTGAACATGCATAAAACAAAAAAGTACAAAAAGACTGCATGAGCAAACTTGATGTACCAGACACTACAACCAAAACACAGTGCTCTGTAAATATACAGTGTACAAATAAAACAGATAACCAAAAAGCACTATTTAAGCTGCAGACTAAAAATGATTATAATAGAAATGATTCTTGCATCAAATTTGTCACACCAAGAGAACTGGGCAAAATGAGGAAGACACCTCTTTTGAATTCCTTTCTGAATTCAATGTCAAGTTTCCACCTATGAAAAGTGATTCTGCTAGTCTCCGTCTATGGAGAGTGATAGTACTTTCTCACATAGTGTTCCAGAGGGAACCAAAATTCTTGGTCCTACCACATCTGAGGCAAAGTGCCTGGAACACTTAGTATTAGAGATAACCCTGAAACTTTGATTGAAATTTAGAAATGGAGCCCACAGCTTCAGCTATACTGAAACTTAAAACACCAGACAAAGCAAAACGCTCAAATCTGGTAAACATTTATGTCAGGATAATTCTGGATAGAGCTTCATATTTGCCAGTGGAGATCATAATGAGTTCTACATGAACACATTCACCTTCAGGGCCTGTCTGATGCACCATTTCCCTCACTCTGCTCCCCGGGAGAAGCTAGCCAAGACCACAGCAGCTCTATGGAAGCTCTTTCCTCATCTAGACAGTGGCTTAGTGGTAGTAAGAAAGAGACTCAGGACTGCATGTACTTCGAGTCTGTGAATTTTGGCAAGAAGTTCTCCTATCATCCATTACATCCAGAAACAATTTCCTCTGACATTTTAATTCACACTTTAATGGGGAGACTTAGGACACATCTGAAAATAGATATATCAAGTTCCATGTGATGATATTGAATTTGTTATACTATGAAAACTTGATTGTAAACTAAATTCAAGATCATTTCATTGTGTTAGCAGTAATTTGAATTTTTTCTAGACGTTTTTCATAGCTTTCTTTTATCTTTCAAAAGATCATTTTGTACAAAATTATAATTTGTTGTACTTGTGTTTACAGTGTTATTAGGATAATTCAAATCATGTATGTGACTTTTGAGTTGCGATCACAAATTATGCTTGTTTCTAATATCTAAGTTTATTGCTTGGAATTTTAATATGATATATTGAATTTGGTGATGTTAAAGGCTTATAGGATTTTTGTTTGTTTTCATTGAAAAATTTAGATTATTTATGCTGTAGATGATGTTCTTCTTTATAAACCTTTAATAGAGAATAGTAGACAACATAAATATCTAAGGAAAGGCTAAGTCTTTTTTGCCTAGTGATAGAAATCATAGGTAGAATTTAGATGTATTAGGTACTCCTAAGCAAACCTATAGTCCTAACGCTCAGGAGTCTGAGGCAGGAGAATCTCTTGAGCCCAGGAGTTTGAGACCAGACTGGGTAACATAGACCCCATATATATATTTTTTATTTATATATATATAAAATCATATATATGTAATATTTATATATATAAATATATATAAAATTTATATAAATTTATATAAAATTTTTATATATTTACATATATAAAATCACTGGTAGAATTGCAATAAAATTTATATAAAATTATATATATATATTTGTATATATATATAAAATCACTGATAGAATTGCTAAACCCTGCAGATTACTTTTAATAACATACTTGGTTTTAACTTTTACTATGTTTAAGACTATCATGAATTTAATATTAAGAGAGATATTTAAAAAATAAAATTTGTGAGAAGTTAGAGCTGTGCTCAATAACTGAGAAGGTACACCATATTCTTATTTATGTACTTTTATTACCACTGGAAACACATTTTAAGAAGATATCCAAAAAAAAGATTTTTTTATCTGCTAACAGAAAATACATTTCTACTATAAATTTTGCTTCTGAATAGGATTGTAATTCAGGGTTTTATGAAAATAGAAATTGTCAAATAAAAGAATGGGTTGATTGGTTATTTTTTCTGAAAAAGTACACTGATTCCATTAAATAGTCACACATACATTTCTAGAAATGCAAATTAAAAATAAGGTAATCACAGAGTATTGAGAAAAGATTAAAGACTTCATCCATGAAGATGTAAAACGGACCAACGTGAGTGATTTTTAATGTGAAGAAATCACGGGGAAAATGCATCTATATTTTCACATAGATGGAGTAATTTAGAATAACATTTAAATAACAATATTGCATCATTGACAGGGAGTTTCCACATTTGTATATGTTTTAACATTCAAAATCAGGATTAGCACATCCCACCTTGTACAATGTTTGTTTTGTTTTTTTTTTTTTTGGCACTCAAACCTATCTAGAAATAAATGGCAATATTTTTGTACTCACTGAATTATCTTTTCTTTTTTGTTTTTCTTAACTAGCCCAACAAGAGTCCTATAGTTTAGCCAGATCAGAACATATAAAGGAAATAAACAGGAAGGAAAATACAATATAAATGAAGTCCTTCATTTAGGAGTAGAAACAGCTTTCCCCAGGGTCATGCGTAGGTCGTTTCTTCTGCTTACAGCAATGGTGGTCCATGACACCTCCTGCTTGTCCAGGCTTCCTAGTACACATTCTCTGTGATGATGCCATCCCTGGCTGAAGCCTTCTCTGACCTTTCACTGTCAGTCCTCACAGCACTCCATTTAAGCAACTATTAAAGCACTCACCATAAATCCTTGTGGAAAGGGTATCATGTCTATTATATCTACCATGAAAACTTGTTAGAAATGAAAGGAAGAAGGGAGAGAACAAAGGAAAAGGAAAGAAGGGGAGGAAATTAAAAAGAAGGAAAATGGCAGAGGGGTGTTCAGTACTCAAGAGGAAAAGTCATTAAATATAATAATCTCATCAATGCATTTTAAGAATTGTCATGTAAGAAGGAAACCTCATTCCACATGATTTAGAAAAGAAATAAGTGACCAGTGGTAAGAAGAGTCAGGCAGCCTTGACTCACTATATGAATGAACTTTATGAGTCAGAGTTGTCTGAAATGTGAAAAAAGCACTATGTTCTTATTGTCTGCAAATGCACATATAAAGTTTGGAAAATGAAGGGAATGTCAGTGTGAGGTTGATACAGTAGGCAATAGTTAGGACAAATTGACATTAACAATGCTCTAAAATATGGATTATTTTTTTTTTCGCTGAATTCCTGCATCTTCAGGAGGGGCAATACATTGATTCAGATTCCGTTTTTCTCATTATTCTGTTCTAACCATCTGGCCCTGCACAGAGAGTAGTATTTTCAACAAATATTTATTTTACAAATCTGCATTGGTCTTCTGAAAGAACTAAAAACTAAAAACAGTTCATGAAATCCTTATGGTAAGTCATCACATTACACAGATTGACATCTGAAAACAGTTTTAAAAAGTACAAGGCAATGAGACATACCACAAACAAATATTTTTATGCCTACTGTACATAAGAGAAAAAAATCAAGATATATGAATCACATTTCTCAGGGAAGTGTCTGTGACATATAAACAAAAGCTAGGACTAGACTACATACAAATAATTACTATAATTTCTAAATATAGTCATTGCTCATTTAGATCATGTTTTTAGTTTGCTCCATGTTGATATATCTAGATTGTTTTGTGTTGATCAAAACTTGTATGATTTTTTTGCCAATATTTGGAATTTGGCAAAACTTAAAGTGAATTTTCCCATTATTTATTAGGCCCATATGAATTTCAAGGATTATTTATGAGAATGGTTTGATTCATTTGGAAAGATCCTAGTGATGGATTTGTTTATAAAAGCATGTTAATGCGTAGAAAATGTACTCAATTAAACAAAGGTTGGAGATGAATTTTTCCATCAAAAGGAACATTAATTCTGAACTTATCATAGAGACTTGAATTCCAATTCTTCTTTGGCCATGTTTTCTTGGAAGAGCAGCTCTTTCCCAAGTACCCACTCCATGCCAGGGACTTTATATGTGTACCCAGGAAGCCCTGGCTGAGTTCATTCCCTAAGAAATTGCTTTTTTGATTGAGAAAAGACTAATAAGTAACTGGACATGGCTTGAGGTAACCCCATGTGAACCAGACAGCTGATGTCTCACAGATGGTCTTACTTAAAGAGTAAATAACCCAGATTTTAGGAAAAGAAACTGATGTTTGGCTAGTATGAGAACAGGGCACTGCCTGATTGATGCCATAGGGCCAAACTGGGAGTTTCTCCAAATGAAAACAATAGTGAAAACCTAGTATTTTCCTAAAAGTCTTGAAATTGTGATACTAAAATTGGCCATTTGAAATCATGTGCGATATTACTAAAAAATTAAAGACGTGAAGCTATGCAAAAACTACTGATGCTCATAGGCTTCTGAAAATGTCGTAGCTGTGGATATGTTCCCTAACTGTAGTCTAGGGAAAACCTTGTACATAATTTTATGGATAAATGCAAACAAATGTTTTGCAGCTTTAATAAAATACATTTGCTTTCATGAACACCATGTATTAAACTGATGATTCAACATTCAATAGAAGCCATCTTAAAAATTTTAAATTTAGAAGCTAATTCAAACATTTTACCATCTACCTCCCAAGAAAATGTTTTCAAACATGACAGTGGTGTTGTATTCACATGGGGAGTCCAAGACAGACCCAGTGTTCTGACTACCATGTGATGAAGTCTGGCCACCACTCCATGAGCCACAGACTCAGCAGGCAGAGGAGGCAACTTCAAACAACATGGACATGCTAACATAGTAGTCACCATGTTATGTGATAAAAACATAGTAGACTGTGAGGAGGAAGGCTGAAGATTTAAAACACCAAAAGGTATTCACCATTTTGAATCTTTCCATTTTGAAGATGGTTTTCAATTTTCTTAACTGCTAAGTTACTAGCCTCCATTTCTTTTCTCTATTCCTATCTCTCATGTTTCTCTTTTCCCATTTTCAAGTGTTAGAGGATTATTCTGAAATACAACTTTTATTATATGAGGAAGATTTTAAGACAAGATCCAATCCAGTGATCGCAGGATTGGACCCATTCTTGATCATCATTTGTATTTATAAGGTAGCAACTACTATGTTTCAAAACAAAACCTGGGAAAGTGAGTAAAACACCTTCCCTTCCTTCCATTTACACACAACATAAGTGGGCAAGTTGAAAGTTCACATATGTGTGCAAAATGTTTTAAAGGCACAATCATCCTTATGCTGCCTTTATTTCTACCCCAGTTTGCTGAGGAGCTGGGTCGATGTCAGAGATGGAATTGAGGATGGAGTAAAAAGCTTATTGTCACTTCATCGTCCTTTGAAAAATCCTCACATCTTAGGGAGAAGGAAGATGTCTGGACCAAGATTTGATTTACTTTTTGATTTACTTCTCCAAACCTCCTCATTTTCCTTGAGTGAACTACTTGATACTGTTTGTTTTGTTCCTCCTTTCTCTATTTGCACTATATAATAAACTTCCTGAGGACATAGGGCCTCTTCATTTTCTTCTGAATTTCCCCCAGTTGCTCAGTATCATGACTTGTATAAGTGCTTAGTGAATGCTCATTGAATCATAGTTTGTACTAATGAAAAGGAAAACATAAATTATTATCAATGGAGTAAAACAAAAGGAAAAGGAAGAATATTTGCAGGCTATTTGAATTTTAAGAGTCTCTACTAGAAATCAAATGCTTGTTCTTAATTTCCTATGATGTCATGTGCACAGCAAACCCACCCATGTATGGGGGCATTACAACAAATAAGCAAGAGAGAAAGAAGCACTTTAAAGACCTTAATTTAAAAATTTCCCTCAGAGAATCTAAAAGAAAAGCTTATTTTTATTTCAGAAAAGGTGGCAAATACTGTAGGTTGCAGAGCAAATGCCATTTTCCTCTCCCTGCTGCACCAATTATGCCCCCCACAATCATCTGAAAAATGCTACCTATTCAACTCACCAGCTTCACTTGCCAATAGAGCAGCCATAAGGGGATTCCACAGAGAGGCTCTTGGTAACAATTTTCACTCCCTGATTGGAAAAATAGGACGCACAAGGATATTTCTCTCACTCAGCATCCTCTTCCTGTTTGTCTTTCCGTGGGTCCTGTCCTTGAGCATTGGCAGTAATTTTGCAACATGGAAAACATGGTCTAAGAATGAAAGCCAGCACACAGTCTGGCAAAGACTGAGAACTGTAAGGGCCTGGCTTCCAGTTCTGGACTTCTAAAGGCAGACAATTTGAAACTCCATTGATGAAACTACACTTATCTGAATGCTGTGTGTGTAAGTACTCTGCCAGCCACTGTATATACTGTACATGCATGCACATCGCTTCCTTTTATTCACTTTTTTTCTTTGTTTGGCAGAGCTGGAGACCAAACCCAGGGCTTTGCATGCACCAGGCAAAAGCTCTACCACTGAGCAACATCTCCAGCCCCCTCATTTTATACTTAAAACAACCCCATGTGGAGATATCTGCAGTCATTTTAATGGAGCTCAGGAGGCTCAGTTCCATCCCAAAGCCATGTGAAGTAGTGGTCTCATAATTCAAAATCCCAGTCATGTGAGACAAGAAAGTCTTTAGCCTTTAACATGTTTATCAACATAGTTCTCATTGTTTCAGTTTATGAAGGAGAACATTGACAGCAACAAGGTCAATGTTGAATACTTTATAAAGATAGCATTAGGAAACAATAATGGGGAGGGATCTTGGGGGATGCATGATAAAACATGACTCATCACAGTGAAGAGTTTTCTGACTTCGCACACTATAATCCCCCAAGAGACCATCTTGCATCTCACCTGTAGGACTATGCGTTTCTGGCACTCACCAAGGGTAGTTGCATACTACATTTACTGGCACTCACCAAGGGTAGTTGCATACTGAATATTACATACTCAGTAAATATCCATGTGCGAATGAGTAAGTGAAAGAGCTGAATTTTGGGATAAGTGAGGAAGCAAACACACACTTGAAGCAGGTCAGATACACTCTCGGAATACCCAGGGGGAGCTCAAGTTGCAAGGAGTATGTCAAGCATTTGTTGTAAGAAGGAAGGAAAGGAGAAAGGGAAGAAAGGGGGAGGGAGGAATGAAGGAAAATAATGGAAGCCAGTGTGATGATTTAATTACAACCACATCCAGATATTGTAGCACTAGTTTGAATCCCTCGTCCCACTCTCCTTGAGTTGTAGGGTCCCAGAAATCACAGACAAGGACACCTCTTGTACTTCACTCCTGGTCTTGTACCCACTCCACCAGTGGGTTTCCTGATCTGGGCTTCTGATCTCCCATGGATGAGGGCATGAGCCCTGCATCTGAACCTCTATGAGATCTTTTTGCTCCATATAAGTTTCCAAGGATGGCTCACTTTTCTTTGGTCATTGACCTGACAGAGCAGGTATATGTCAATTTCCTAGATATTGGATCTTTATTCTGGCTTTAGGAGAAAATACTCCTAACCTTTTCACCTTCTCAGATTACTCACTCCTGAAAATTGCTCAGAGACCTTAATGTCCCTAAGTATAGTCTATCCCATTCCCACTTAGGTGTTACTTGAACTTTAATTAAAGTGTACTATTGCACTGGTTTTCAGTGTGTGGTCTCTGGACCAACAAAACAGGCATCACCTAGAAACTAGATAAAAAGGTAATCCTTAGATCCTATTCTAGAACTACTGAGTCAACTCTGAGTGTAACTCAGTAATCTGTATTTTTTAACAAGCCCTATAGTTGATATTCATGAGTGCTGAAGTTTGAGAACCATTACACAAATGATATTAATACTTTTTCTCAAGTATTATTTTGAATTCACAAATTTGTCTTTTAGTTTAAAAACCATTGAGAAGCACTTCTATGAAAAAGGGCAGATAATAAATTAAGTTATTGTCTTAGTTTTTGTTCTCTTGAAAGCAAAACTTGGTAGAAGAACTAAAACACAAGTCATTGTTCTGGGAAGTAGTACCAGTGCTAGGAGAGAAGATTGGTAAGTTATTGGGTAGTTCAAACTCACAGTAATTTCACTTTTACTTATTTGAATTGGTTGATGAAAGGAGCACTTAATAAACAGTTTCTATTTCCTGCATGAGCCATGTTTTATAATTAACAACAGTTATCTGGCACATGTTTTCCAAATCTTGGCATCCACCAAAATTTAAATGGGAGTCAAGGTTTGAGAATATGGCTTGGATAAGTGTGGATAGTTAGAAAACTTGATTAATAAGTCTGCTAATTAAAGCAATTTTTTTCACTGCATTAAAAATTCAGTTTATTTATAAACATAGTGTGTTAATCAGTTTTCTGGTACTGTGACAAGATTCCTGAGAAAAATCAGCTTAAAAAAAGAAAGATTTATTTTTGTTCATAGTTTCAGAGGTTCCAGTCCATGATCACTTGGTTCTGTTGCTTCTGTGCTTGTGGTTAGGCAAAACATCATGGAAAAGCACAAGTGGTAGAACAAAGTTGATTACCTTGTAGCAGCCAGGAAGCTGGGTGAGGCAGGTAAGGACAAAATATAGTCCCCAAGGTCACACCTATGAAGACCCACTCCCTCCAACTTTATCCCTCCTCCTAAGATTCTTCCAACTCCCAATATCCCATTAAATTATGAACTCATCAACATATTAATTCACTGATGAGGTTAGAGCCCTCACAATCCAATCACCTTCTAAAGGCCCTACCTCTGAACACTGCTGCACTGAAGACCAAGCCTTCAACACATGAGATTTGGGGGAAATTTTCAAACCCAAACCTTAACATACAGAGTTGACATTCTTATACAAGAGAAGGCAAGCAAAAGAATCTTTGGTTTATAGGATTTATTTCAGTTTCTCTTTGATCATAAGTTTCCCATTTATAAAGGAAGATTCATATTTCTGATTCATGTTTTTCTTTCTCAAAGAGGAGCCATATACCATTTTCAAAGTAAACTTTCACTTCCTTATAATAAAAAGGTTATCATTTAATGACACATTAATCATATCTAATTATACAGTTAGTTAACTCAATTCTCCTGCCTCTTCACGCTCTTCAAACTCTGCACACTATCATCACAGCTTGCTAGTGGTCCCACTGTGTTTCCTTTAACCCCTTCTCCCCATAGAGAGAACCCTCAATTTTTAGACAGGAAGCTGATGAACAGAATAAAAAGCACTTATCCCAGCCTCCCTTGCAGCTTGGTGTGACCATGTGACTTAACTTGGCCAATGAAATACAAGTAGAAATACTAGGTGGTAGCTCTGAGAAGCCTCTCTTTAAAATTCAGCCTGCACCTGCCCTTTGTCCAGTTTCCTTGAACCCTTCTCTTCCCGCTGCCTGAGGTAGCTGAGATGATTTGATCCTATAGATGGTCTTTGGCAGAGGTCATAAAACTACAACTCCTGGGACAAATTCAGCCAACTGACTGTTTTTACGTAGCTGACAGGCAAATAATGGGCTTTACATTTTTTAGATGCTGGAAACAAGTCAAATAAGAATAATGTTTCATGACACATGAAAATCATATGAAACTCTAATGTCAGTTTCCATAGATATGTATTGGAATTAAGCCACATTCATCCATTTCCTTACTGTTTATGGCTGCTTTTGTGCTATATTGGCAGAGTTGAGCATTTACAACAGAGACCATATGGTCCACAGACCCTAAAATATTTGTCATCTGGCCTTTGACAAAAGATGTTTGATTTCTCATCTTGGCAGTAGAGACCAAGTTAGGCAGAGCAATAAGATGAAAAACAGAAGGACCTTGGGATCCTTCAAAACTTCATGGAGTAGAGCAGCCATATAATCCTGAATCAAGTATCTTGGGACCTTCATGTGGAAGTATTAGACTCCTATCCTTTTAAACCACTGTTCAATAACATAACCAACCCTTAATTCCTCATTCTTCCCTGTATCCTACCTACCATGTATCTGTAGAGTTCATCCCACAAAAGGATGGACTTCCCTTTGGCTCATACCAGGTGGATGACAGAATTTCAGCCAGAAGCTTAAAATGTGATTATGCACTAAAAGTGTCCTCCTGAGCCACAGGCATTGCCATGAGAAGAACTTGGCTTGGTAATCCACTGATCCCTGAAGAATGATAGATACATAGATTTAAAGCTCACTTCCCAATCCACAACTGAAACAAGACTACCCTGGTTACACATAGTCCTTTCATCTTAGTTTAAACTATCCTACTTGACCTGTCTATATAATAAGTACTTGATTGCTGCATGTTTAAGATGGTTTGATCTACTATAAATATTTACTGATACATGCAGTTATTTCATCTTTGTTATTTGCAGCCAAACTTAATCCTACTAATTGCTATCTGTGGTAATTTTCCTATAATGAATAGAGAAAATTCAAAGCTTTCTTCACTAGTATATTACTTTGAAATCTAGCTGACCTAAGTTAAAAAAAAAAATCAGCCTAATTGGGGTAAGATGAAATCTTAAGGTGGTTTTGATTTGCACTTCTCTTGTAACTAGGGATGTTGAACATTTTTTCATAAATCTGTTGATTGCTTGTAGATCTTCTTCTGTAAAGTGTCTGTTCATTTCCTTGGCCCATTTATTGATTGGGTTATTAGTATTCTTGGTGTCAAGATTTTTGAGTACTTTGTAGATTCTAGAGATTAGTGCTCTATCTGAAGTATGTGTGACAAAGATTTTCTCCCACTCTGAAGGCTCTCTCTTCACATTGCTGATTGTTTCCTTTGCTGAGAAAAAGCTTTTTAGTTTGACTCTATCCCAATCATTGATTCCTGCTTTTATTTCTTGCACTTTGGGAGTCATGTTAAGGAAATCTGGTCCTAGGTCAACATGATGGATATTTGGACCTATTTTCTCTTCTATAATGTGCAGGGTCTCTGGTCTAATTCCTAGGTCCTTGATCCATTTTGAGTTGAGTTTTGTACAGGTGAGAGATAAGGGTTTAGTTTCATTTTGCTGCATATGGATAAGAATACAGGCAACAACAGGTGTTGGCGAGGATGTGGGGAAAAGGGTACACTCATACATTGCTGGTGGGATTGCAAGTTGGTGCAGCCACTCTGGAAAGCAGTGTGGAGATTTCTTAGAAAATCTGGAATGGATCCACCATTTGACCCAGCTATCCCACTCCTTGGCCTTTACCCAAAGGACTTAAAATCAGAATACTACAGTGATGCAGCCACATCAATGTTCATAGCTGCTCAATTCACAGTAGCTAGATTGTGGAACCAACCTAGATGCCCTTCAATAGATGAATGGATAAAGAAACTGTGGTATATATACACAATGGAATATTACTCAGCCATAAAGAAGAATAAAATTATGACATTTGCAGGTAAATGGATTATGTTGGAGACTGTCATGCTGAGATTAGCCAATCCCCAAAATCCAAAGGCCGAATGATCTCTCTGATAAGTGAATGATGATGCATAATGCGGGGTGGAAGGGAGGCAAGAACGGAGGAAGGATAGATAGCATAGAGGGAAGGGAGGGGTGAGGTCGGAGTGGGGGGTTAAGAATAATAACAGAATGAGATAGATATCATTGCCCTGTGTACATGTATGAATGCACAGATGGTGTGACTCGACTTTGTGTACAACCAGTGAAACAACAGCTGTACTCCATTTGTGTAAAATGAATCAAAATAAATTAATTTAAAAAAATCAGCCTAGCTCTGCCACAAGACATTTATTCAGTGATGAGCATTTTGTTTTAACTCTATGCACTTTAGTTTCCTCATCTAAAATATGACTTTCTGTCCATATCATGTGCTATTTCACAACTTAAAAAGATAATGTAGACAAAACAGTCAGTAATAAAATTACAAAACTAACATTTATCAAAGGTTTACTATGTGCCATCCACCATTCTCAAAGCAATCCTGTGGGAAGAAATCTGGTTTCTATTTTTTGTTTTTGTTTTTGTTTGTGGGGAGTTTTTTGTTTGTTTTGGGGGTTTTGTTTGTTTTTGTTGTTGTTGTTTTGATGGAATTAAACCGAGTGGCACTTAACCACTGAGTCACTTTCCCATCCCCAATCCATCCAACCCTATTTGAGATAGGGTCTTGCTAAATTGCTCAGGGCTTCCCTAAGTTGATGTGGCTGGCTTTGAACTTACAATCCTCCTGCCTCAACCTATTGAGCTGCTGAGATTACCAGGTGTGCACCACCATGCCTGGAAAACATTCTGTTTTAATCCCTATATTATGCATGAAGAAACTGAGATGTATTGGAACAACTCCTCCAAGGACATACAGTTAGAAAATGACAGAGCTGGGTCCCAATCTAGAATCTTCAATACAGGATTTTTAATCTTAATTCTAACATTTATCATCTTCAATCCATTTCTATTCTTATATTCTTTGCACTCCAATTGATATCGACTCTCAAGAGAAAATCGTTTTCTTTATTTGTAAGTTAAACACAAATGTTTACTCTGAAAGCAAAGAGTTTATTATCACTTTTTAAAGAGCAGACCTGACAGCACCCAGGTTATGAGTGGTGTCCTGGTGAGTTTTTAATAACTCACTTCCCCACCCCTAATCACTTACAGCAGTTGTAGATTTCTGGGGTGTGAATGTCAAAAGGGCTGATTTTGAGCTTCAAACCCTAGGGGTCCCTGATTATGGACTGGGGAGAAAAGTATGCAATGGGCAGCCGGGAGTCTGCCGCATGCCCCTGCCTCAAACCGACCACCCAACAGGACTCGCTTTACTTCATTTATATACAGATACACACACTCACACAAAAATTAAAAATCTACAGACTGGATTAAGCCTTGTACCAACAGTTTTCTGAGACTTGCCCATTTTCTGTTTGTGCTCAAAAGTGGAGATATTAGACTGTTTCAGAATGTGTGCAAAACAATTATTCAGGAATCTTCAAAATAAATTCTGCTCATGTAGCTTTATCATGTCCTGTGAAATGATACTATCTTCACTGTAACTGAAACAGACTCTTTAGACACAGAATTCTCTTGATGTCTTCATTCCCTCTTATCCTTAATTAACCCAATATAGCCAGCCAAAATGTCTGCTTTGTATTTTGAGCTACAATTTTTTGTAGATTCTATATTCCATGCAAACACAAAGGTGCCCTGCTTGAAAATGTTAATCTCCAAAGCAGTATTAGTTACTAAGCTACCAACTCTATTTCCATGGTTTTGAAAAATACCTCAGACAGAGATTTGGAATGACGATCTCCAAAATCTGGGATCAATCAAGAAATCACTCCCTAAAAATCTTGTTAGCTCCATTAAGTGTTTCCATCTAAAAAAATGAGTTTTACTTTAGAACAATTCCAAATCCTCTGAATTAATTTTCCATTTTCCTTTCCACTATTCCAGCACTTCTTTTCATATATGCCTCTGCTTTTTTCAGCCTGGCAGATGTTTAAGTATTTTAACAAGTAAATTCAAGTTGTTAAATTAATTCATAAGAATAGTATTATAGCAATCTATTTTGGCCCATAAATTATCACGTTAAATTAAATCACCAAGCAACCATAGTTGATATTCTTATAAAAATCAGGAAAATACACCAGAAACTGTCTAAACATTTCATAATTTTTTTGGAATGTGCTGATGCCAATCTTCACAATCTATATAAATGTGTGGGGTTGTGCCAAGGAATACAGCCTTGGTCAGCTGTCCAAATCTTATCAAAGTCCAACCAAAGGAAAGTGATATTTATGGAATAGGGTTTGAAGCATATTCATGACACACATTTTTCTAAATCAGGGACTTCCACATTATGTTCTCAAGCTCTACAGTTGGGTTTTAGGAACAAGGGTAGGCCAAATTGGCAGATTTCAGAGCCTATCACTCCCACCTAAATCAGGGGATTTTACTTGGGATTCTACCAGAGATTTCATTTGGAAATAAAGAGGGGATTCTGGTGTTTAAAATATGAAGACTAGGCTGTATAATGCTGGATTTTCTACTTATAAGAGTCCTGAGCATCATGTTTACACCTTGCCATATTGCTTCCAGGCCATATAGGTCCTGGTTATTGGTAAGGAGCACACCAGGAAACTGTAGTGTGGAACTCTCTATCTGATTGCTGTAAGTAGTAGCTAAGGTCTCTCTCCACTACGTATCTTAGTGCCTCTCACATGTAACAGTGCTTAAAATTTTTCTCTTGGAGGTTAGGGATAAACAAAGTTTTGCGTAATGATATTGGAGGAAGCATATCTAATCTTATTTCCCTATTTACTTCTACTTCCTAGAAACTTGGAATCAAATGCATGCCTAATAGATAACCACTGTAAACAACTTTATGACTTAAGATTCTGGTTCCTTTTTTCTTCAGATATCAATTTACATTGTCACCAGGCTACTCTTTTTTAAATTATTTTACTTTTACTATATGTTATATTAAGTTTGATTATATGTAACAAAGATCTGAATAGCTAGATAGATGATAGAAATGTATTTTTCTCTCATGTGAAATGACTCCATTTCATGAAAATGTCCAGGGACTTACTCTTCCTATCCTGCGACTCCTTCAGATCTGCTGTCAGGTCTCATTTGCAGTGGCCATAAGTGTGAACTCCTGATGTCCACATCACATGATGAGCAGCCAGATACAAATAGGGTTGGAAAAGCAGTGCAGCCTTTCTTCTTAAGATGTCACCAGGAAATTACACACATCATTTCCACACATATAACATTGAGCCTATCTAGACACAAATGCCATCTTTATAACTATGCCTTCATCTATGGGTTCTTTTAACATAAAAAGAAAACTGAGAACAAATATGGGAAGAAGAAAAGAACATTCACTTCTTAATATTATAGCCTAAATCAAATATTAGCGTGCACTGAATTCACCAGTAGTATGCTTATTTTAAATACAAATTGCTGTGTAAACAGCTGGCTTTTTCAACTAGAATTTCAAGACAAAAGATTCAGTAAACTGTAAATGTAACAATCATCCCAAATGATTTTGATCATCACGTAAATTTGAGAAGGCATAAATTACCTAGGTAATTCTGGTATCATTATGCCTTCGAATTATGTTAAAAGATAAAAAGTGACAGGATAGATAATATCACCTCCAGGCTTTTCTTTAACATCCAACACAGACTTCCCAAAGGCATCTTTCCTTCTCCTGTTAATCTCTCTTTTTAGTGTATGCCTGCTATTACCTCCTAAACGGGATCTTTTTCATCACAGTCCTATCTGGCTTCACCTCTGCATCGCTAGCTGCAGCTCCACCATAACTTCAGCAATACCACTGATGGTACATAGAGCTATGAGAAACCGTCATCTGAGCAAATACTTACACTGCATGACTTTGCTATGTGAAAAGCATGTGCAAATTGTTCAAGATGATGGGTAAAGTGGTTGCATTATGAAAGTATGAAAATGAGCCCCCATATGAAACCTACTTGCGATAAATGGAAATAAGAAAGGACAAAGAAGCCTGGGCTACATAGGAGAGTCATGAAAGCCAAAGCTGTGCAAAGTTTTTTGTTTGTAGTTCTTAAGGTACCTCAAAACTCTGATCCAAAACCCACAGAGCCATACTATATGTGTTTCTCCTAACTCCTTCTAATACTCACTGCCTGCAGTATTCAAGGTAGGTCAGGGAGATCTATTCTGAAATCCTCCTCATCAAATCCCCATGATGCTGGGGATCACATCAAAGTGTATCTTCCATGTTTGAGTTCTTAAGCCAGACAGAGCAAGACAAAGAAAAAGGTCTCAAAGACAGGGCTGCTCATTTGCTTACCAATCCTGTGGGTTATACACAAGTGGTCGCCATGGCCAGAATCAGCAGTGCTGCTTCTCAGTGCTCTATTAACCAATTCCTGATTTGCTTCAATAAGTTAATTCTTAATCGTATTCATTGGTTTTAAAACTCTACTGCATTCTAAAATGTGTTTATTTTTAGTGAACAATTATTTACTATTTCTACCTTTATAAAGAAAACCTAGGAAATCTAATAATATTGTGGATATTTCTTTAACACTAGACTTTTAGGTTCACATATTCCAGATAGATCTAATGAGCCCTTTATGTTCAGATTAAATTAACAGTCACTCTCAAAAGAACTGACTAGGAGGTTAATAGTATAGGTAAAGGGGCTGAGGTTGTGGCTCAGTGGTAGAGCTCTTGCCTCGCATGTGTGAGGCACTGGGTTCAATTCTCAGCACTGCATATAAATAAATAAATTAAATAAATGTCCATCAATAATTTTAGGAAATTTGAAAAAAATAGTAAAGTTGGAGATAACTGCTTAGAATGGGATTCAAACTGTGTCAATAAACAAGTGATCTAAGGAAAAGACCACTGTAGCTCAGAATAAGCAGAAAAAAATTCATAGAGAAACAGATCTCTGTAACCAACATAGATAGAAATAGTAAGGAAGATTTGAGAGTTGGTACCCAGGTATATACATTCAAAATAAGCAGGCCAAGATTTGGGGTATATAAAGGTAGCTAATGACATTTGATTTGCACCCTTGCTGTATGCACTATTGTCACCCTAAGAGGATGCTAGAACACGTAGTCTTTGTGGTAATTTAAGCCAACTCCTTCCCATTGTGAATCTGGTGGGCAATCTTTTTACTAGACCTAAGTAATTCATGAATATTCTATAATAATATTTCTGCAATGAAATATACTGAATTTTGAGTAGTAAAAATCAGGAATCAAATGTCACTTTTTGAGACAATAGAATCCATTTATGCAAAAAATTCCAGACAATCAACATAAAAACAAATATACTTAATAAGAAAGTTCTTTAAGTGACTGTACACCAAAAAATAAAAAACAACAAAGATTTTTCCCATGCACCAGGTTTCAAAGTCATAGATATCAGTGTTTATAAAATAAATTTGAAGACTAAATAGAAAGAAAATATGGCACAATTATACAAAATGTCTGGAAAAAGCAAGAATTTTAAGCAACCTATAAAAACAAGAATCTATTATTTTATTTAGGGATTTAAAAAATGGGTATTGAACCAACTAATGGTCATTATTTGGAACATTCAAAATTGTAAAAATACTGACTCTCAATACATTGATTTATACCATTATCAAAAATAATTGCAACAAAAGTCAAAACATAAGATTTTGAAATAAATTTTGATCCTAATTAGTTATAAAAATAAATAGGGAGAAGATGAAATTTTGTGATGAAAATGATCAGTAGAGTATTAATTAATACTTTCACATGTTAAAATATAGAATAAACTCAAATTTTTAAAACTTTACCAATAATATTCAATGAAAGAAGATGATGAAATATAATTAAATATGAAAATATTTATTCTTAGAAATCAATAGGACTATTGAACAAATGGTCTAAAATAAATGATTTGTAATTTAGGGAAAAAATAACCTTCACATTATTTGCCAAAACATTAATAGGTTAATGTGCTAGTTTTAAAAACTAAAACCATAGTTCAAAAAAGGAAAAAATACAGGTAAATAGTTACATAGTTTTGGAGTGAGAAAAATCTTTAAAGGCAAAATTAAAATTTGTAAAATTATATAAAATTATAAAAATTTTAGAGTATCATGTATTTAAAAGTACAATAAAAATTATAAGGAAGATAATAAGCTGGGGACAAAAGATTCATAAATTACACAAAAAATGTGGTATCATATGGTCCCAGGCTGATCTGCAGGTTGAGAACAAGTTCAAGCACCACTGACCACATGACTGCATCTAGGTACAAAAGAGGAAAATCAGCAGCTGGTGCTTGCCTTACCATCCTTCTGTGCCCCCAAGATAAATCATTTCACCCCAAATTGATCAAGGTGGCAGCCATACTCAGCAATCCTCTGCTAACACTGGGGTAGACAAGGAAGGCACTGACTCAGTGACCCTTTTACCAACAAACTGGAAAGTAAGAAATTGAATCACTAGTAAAGAAGAAATAGTAGAACAGTAACATGTAGCTTGGAATCAACCCAAAGGTTCATATTCAATCAATTCTGGAGCTGTTGTAGATAATGCCTTTTATAATATTGCTACTTATGGTCTCTTCCATGCTAGCTGAAGTTTGTTATTGTGTGATAAATTCTATGAATTCTACTTTCCAGATGGCTCCACTTCCCCCTCCTAGATCAAGAGGTACTTGTTTTATATTTGCATATGAACCTCACATCTACCTCCTTTCCTTACCCCCATCACATCTCTAATCTGAGGATCCCCAAAGTAGGACTCAAAGATCCCATGGTCTATGAAGTCAATCTCTGAGAGCACTGGAAGAAAAAGTAAGTCTTCTATTTATATTTGTATTTTCTCACAAAATTCAATGAATATCAGATGACAAATAATTCAGTTCTTCAAGTATAATGTACTTCAAATATAATAAAGTTTTTTACATGGAGACATTATGAGAATTAGTTAATCTAGAACAGTGCTTGGGAAGAAGTGACTTGTAGATGAGAATTGGCTATAATTCCGAATGTGTAAATCAATGTTGGCACCTTCCCTGGGTAGTGTGCCAGTCATTTCCTCTGGCATGGTGATTATCCTAAGGGCAAAGAGGGCTTTCCTCACTATGTGGTTGACACTTCTCTTCCTTTCAGCATATTGCCTTACAAAGCAGTTAGAGTAGGACTTTGATATTCCATTGTAATTGAGCTGGTCAGCATAGAATAGTGACAAAGAGATTTCTGCTCCAAAAAATGGAAACTCAGAGTAAATTGAAGACAACATTAAAACATCATGCCCAGAGAACAAGAAAGTCACACACTGATCTATTTAATCAATCACATTCTAAGGTAGAAACATGACAATGTAGTCAAACCAATGTGGTTATGTAGTTTTGCCCCCACATTAACACTGTTAAATATAAAAATTCTTATCTACATATTTAAAAGCAGGAATATATTTGACTCATCTATTAAGAATTTTGCCAATAGTATCAGCAGATATAAAGCTGATTTATTAAAAATTAAAAATCCAGCAACTTCCAATTAGTTTGTTACAACTGCCCAACATCAAAGAACATGGAAATTTCCCAAGTTTTAATACAAAATATTATACAATTGGAGGATAAGATTTACAATTAAATAAATATCCTAAAAACTGAATAAAATCAGAAAAAAATGAAATTAAACTTTAAAATATGCTGAACTTAAACCAACACATCATATATAGTTCTATTACAAAGGGTTACTACAAGTTGGGGTTCAGGGTATTTTTTTGGGGAATTATAACCAATCACATCATTCTGATCATAAATATACATAAATTATATATAGTAGTAAAACTTTATTCTATTTCAATTTTATATAAGATACAAAAGTATTTATTAATAATAAAATGAAATGTAAAAGAATTTAAAATTAAATATTTTATTTATCTTTTATGTGATTCATAATATATGAAATATTAGTACGATAAAATTGATACACAATAAATATATGGTGGGTTCACAGGCAAACAAAATAACTATGGAAATAAGCACTGCTCTAGTCTTTGATTCTCACAGCTGTTAAAGTTATTCTCTTAATACACCCTTGAATCATGCCTTATGCTTCTTTAAAAAATCTGTTAATGGCTCCCCATGGCCTAATGAACAAAATGCAAACTCCTTAACAAAATATATGAGTGACCCAGTCAAATGTTTTCAGCCTAATTTCTATGGGGCCTTTCCCACTCCCCTCTACATGAATAATTCTCATATTTCCATAGCACTTGACCTATAACTCCAACACAGAACTCATTTTACTCTGTCAGTATTATTAGGAGTTTCTGTGCAATGGTGAATAGAACATTGAAGTCAGGAGACTTCTGGCTCACCCAGCTCTACTATGGGATCCTTATTTGTCACTTTATCAGTTCCTCAATTTTAAAATGGAAATATAAGGGAAGATCACAAGTAGTAATATACATAAATTATTTAGACAAGTTGTCTATCTCTAACAGTCACTCAAATACTGAATGAATAAATTTCTCCCAAGAAATGGATGTATGCATGGAATTACACCAAACATGAATTATACCATATTCTTACTTATATGATCTCTTTGGGAGTCAGATTCTGACCCATGAAAAATGCATGTTAAAAAGGTACTCTGTGTCATACAAAAAAATGACTAATTTTCAAGGAATGTAAATATAATAAAATTAACCACACCCATAGCTGCATTTAATCTCCTTTAAGTTTTTTTGAAGACACGTTCAAATTTTGTCACCACTTAACATCTAAAACATTTCATTATTTCCCTGTTTCTTATTATTTTATTTCAGGATTATCAGAAGTTCTCTGTATTTCATTTACAAAAATACTCACCACTTCTACCTTTTACCCAAATAAAGTAGAATTTGAACATTTAAATGGCCACAGACATCCCAATCTAGAGTAGGATATCTTTCTAAATCTGTTCAACAAATAGCAGAAATCATTGTGGGAAAAATTTATTTTTGACCCACTTATTTTAGTGAGCCAAGCAGTTAAAATAAGTATAATTAAATGTTTTCAAAATATGTGATCACATAGCCTGGTGGTTGGTGTAAGGATATAGAACTTGATTCAGCTCTTCTACAGGTCACAAGAGATTCCACCTGTAGACCAAGTTTAAGTTTTCTGGCAACCAAAGGAGGCAATTAAAATGAGTGGGCTCTGAGATCAATGGGCATTGCCTTTCTCTCCACTGCACATTCAGAATGGAAAACAATTATTAACCACATAACTCTCCCCAAATTCACACTTACATAGAAAAAAGGAAAAAAGCCCAAGAGCATGAGTGATATAAAAAAACAATAAAACTTCAAACTCTCAACTGGGCTCATGTCAACAACCAAAAGCATGGTTTAAGTCAAATCAAGAGGGCTGGGGTGTAGCTCAGTGGTAGAATGTATGTTTAGCATGTGTGAGGCCCTGGGTTTCATCCCAAGCACCTCCCACCCAAAGAAAGACATTTCAGGAAGGTATTTATTTATATACTAAATAAATGTAGTGTGATCCATATTTTTAGTAAAGTCAAACATAAACATATGTCTATGAATATTCTGCGGGCATTTCTCCAGTTGTGCTACATGGATGTGTTTCACATAGCTTCAAAGAAATTTGTGGGTGAGAGGAGGATCAGTACAAAGGCAAAGGCAGTTAGTTGCTCAGTCCCTATAGAATATTAAATGGTTTTAATCACAGAGCTTGAATTCCAGCCAGAAATTTACTGAAATCATCTGACTGAAAACATTATTAATGAAATTACTTGCTATAAAATTCTTATTTTTAAAAATACCGTAAGGCCCTGGACTTCACTAGCATGCTTTGGATTTGAGAGCATATACAATTGTTATTCATTAAGCAGAGCAAAGAGAAATCCTGTCATGAACTCTGAAACAACAACAAAAAAAAAGAGTATGAAAAAGAGGAAACTTTACAGTGAAGCTCTAATATCTTTTGTAGATTCTCAACTCTCAACTGTTCTTTCATTGGGTGGAAAGAAGCATACTTCCTCCAACTTCAAATCTTTCTCTGAATGATCCTCCTGCCTCTCTTTTATGAGGACTCTTGTGATGGCATTGGGCCCATCTAGATAAACCAGGATCACCTCACCATCTAAAAATGACATCTGCCAAGTACCTTTTTCCATATAAGTCAACATATTCTTAGAGTTCAAGGATTAAGCTATAAATCCATCTTTAGGATGGGTGCGCTATTCTGCCTATCACAGATATATAGATATATTTCTTTCTAGAGATGCTTTGAAACTACTAGTACTGGATAACTATAGGAAGGAAGGCTATCAAGTTTGTGATCAAGGAAAGAAAAGAGATTTTCTACTTACCATATATCATGTCACATTTTGAATTTTTCTCATGTGTCTGCATTGTTTTAAAATATTGTGTTAAAAAGATCAGCAAAATGGTTGATTTTTAATGTTTTTAGAAATATAAAATTGAACCTCCCAATGAGACTCAAGAGTAAAAATTACCAATTTAAAAATGACTGTAATATAAAGAGACTCTTGTGGTTAGACATCAATTTTTAATATTCCTTAAATTCTGAATTTTTGGTAACCTTTGTTTCCATTCATTTTATGATGACTACAGTTAGGGATGCAGTACTATAGGAGAGCAGAATTGTGCTCTCATTTGTGGTTAAGAGAACAGAAGTAGCACTTTGCAGGTACTCTGTTCCATGAGGATGGACACAACGGATGGAAAAACTCAGGGCAGTCATAGTGAACTCTTTAATAGCCCAGAATTCCAGAGAAGGATCTGAGCCAAACCTACCTGGGCTTGGCAATAGTGATGAACCAGCAGCAGTACTGAAGTACAGCATGTGCGCAACTTGTTTTGCTGAATCCTAATAGAAAAATGACCAAAAGTCATAAAATCTACTTCCATTTCTTTCGTGTTCAAGAAATTGCAACAACCAAGTTTTTTCTTCCCTTTATTTTGCTCCCACATCACTAGATTCTAAATGTTGTGATGGAAACGTCACTTTTAAAGGTTGCTCTATTTCGGGTTTTGATCATTAACATTTTGCACAGCATGCCTCAGGAAGCATAAAATGAGATGTTTGGATTCTAATTCTTACGGATAAACTAATGAGGGAGCTGAAAAAGGTGGTAGCCTAGATACGAGATTTACGAATGGACAATGGCATGTATCATTGGGAGGTTGACATCTCAGTTGCAATTCTTTCTGCTAACTTCATTCTTAAATCTTACTAAAATATTTCCCATGTTTTACAAAAGGATAAAAATCCATTCATGGATTACTGTTAAGTTTGTATTGATGATAATTTTGTGTTTTATTCCATACTTTAGGGTAAGCAAATTGTGTTGACATTTTTTTAATTCTGAGATTTTATGTCATATACATAAATCTTAGGAATCAACTGAAAATATTTTATAGTAAAACATTAAATGCTCTACCTACAAAATATATGGAGATGTATGGGACATTTCTCAATGGCATGCAATTATTTTTAATTGCTACATCTTTCCCCACCCTTCATTAGCAAATTAATGATATGAGGGAATTAGTCCTAGAGAAGGAAAAGGAAAATCACATTTTGAGATTTCCTGTTTTCCAACACTATATTTTTCTATGAATGGCATTTAATCCTCATGATTAAATGCAAGGATGGTGTCATGCTCAATTTATAGATGAGAAATACAAAGCAGAGGAGTTAAGTAATTTGTTTGAGGGTGCTCAACTGGTGATTTAAACCCAATCTAATAAATGGTTTTCAAATTTACGTATCGTGTTTCCTACACAACATTATTGTCCCCATGGTTCTTTGATGCAGAGCTAGGGATATGCTACTAGGAATTTTAATTTTGTTCATTCAATATTAAAACACACACACACACACACACACACACACACACACATACACACCAGTACAGGTATAGGTAATTGGCAAGAACATTCTTCTTATTAAATGTTTAGATTTGAATCATTTATAAAATCTTTATTAATAAAATGAACAGCAAAACAGCAAAAATTACTCAATCCTAATATCCCTTCCATCCATTCAATCCATTATAACAAATTACATTTAGAACAAGAATTATAGTACATGAAAATTTAAACATAGATTAAAATTTGGTGTTAGGTGGTTAAGGTTGAAAAGTTCAATAAAGTTCAATAAACTCATTTTCTCTGAAGAGTGCCTTGGGTTAAGGGGAAGAAACTGCTGACTCCCACCAGGTTGATCATGTGATTGATGATGTCTGTCTTACCTGCATAGAGACTATTGGGTTTATTGCTCCTATAGGTATGGGAGACTCTCCACCAACCAAGAGCTGTACATGCCATGCCACATCCCTTAAGAAGTGAGTAATATCATCATAAGATGATTCACAGCCTACTTAAAAAAAAAAAAACTTTCAATTAACACTTCATTGCTATTTCCATTTTGTTTCAACTACTAGGTTTCACTGCTGCCTTTCCTATTGGTTTCTTATAGCCTTTGAGAATACTTGCACTCAAAGCCTGCTGAGAGAGGCAGGCTGGGAAAACCACAGGCATTTCCCACAACCAATACGCCCAGAGTGCAGCGAATTTTACAGCTGAGATCTGAGCTGTAGGGCCTAATGTGTCTGCTGGCAAACAATATGCAGTATTCTACCCTTTTTTATCCTTTCCCTCCTGGCCCCAGCCACGCTGTGGAATTCCAAAAGTGTCTCATAACACTATTCAATTCTAAATCAGTCTTCATAAATCTTTTTCATAGCTTCATCTACTTTCATCAGCAATTTGTGATTGCCCCTTCAAACCCTTTTGACAAATTTCTTTCTCATAGCAGTCCTTGAAGAGCAATTTTCACTGACAATGAGATGAAGGCTATTGAAACGCTGAATACCAGCACTTCCATCAAGTTCTTGTGTCATTATGGTTACAAACTCATCTTCCCGGCACACATTCTCTGTGGGCAGGCAAAGGAAGCTAAGATTTCCAAGTGGTATTTATGAGTTGTATGTGAAAATGATATGCATGCCATTATTTGAGCTAAGATTTCCATAAAAACTATGGTCTGCTTTGTATTTGGAAGAGGCAACGGACACTTAATTAACCATGCTAACCAGTTTGTGATCAATAGGTAAATCAGAGCAGAAACTTGAAAGAACTCACCTTCCAAGCATCGTCCAGTAATTATGTAGGGCTGGTTAGCACAGATTGACCTTACCTAGTCAGGTTAGAAGCTCTTGCTAAGGGAGTCCAAGGAGAGGGAGATAAAGTGAGAAGAGGTTCCTCACCAATCTCCCCACCAGCCTGGCCCCAACGCTGCACTCTCCTCCTCATCAGTCCTCACCAGCTTTGTCACCCACTCTGTCCTCACACTGAGCCTGAAATTAAATAGTTCCGGATGACACTTGATGTTTGTTTGGTTTTCGAGCCTATTTTAAATTATCCCTTGTTTTCCTCTTTCTTCCTACCTTGATTCCACTGTCAACTTGTTTCATCAAGATGCAGGATATTTTAGCCTTTTGCATGGGTATAATGGTAAAAAATGTTAACAACAAACTTCCCATAAAAATTTTTTCTTATTTATTGGGTCCTCACAATCCAGCTAGAATTTTGGTTGTCACCATTTTATAGATGATGAACCCTAGCTTATACAAAGGTAGGTGTCTAAATTAAAGGCCCTCAGCTTATAAGAATGGAGCCAGTTTAAGTCCAAGTTGTTATGGTTTTCTTTCTTTCTTTTTTTTTTTTTTTAAACTGATCACCTAAGGCAGATGTTTTATTCCTAAATTCTTTGCTGTTCCCACTCTGTCAGTCTGGCTCTTTTTGATAGAAGAAGGTGACCTAGTCAAGGAGACTCTCATTGGCCACAAAATCAGTTTCAATCACAGAATGTAAATCTGTATTTAAAATATGCCTAGTTCAGCTCCTAAGTATGGCAATAATGTTTTGCCAAATACTATTGTCCCTAATGGAGACTGATTTTTTTCAGTTCTGCTCAAAATATTTAAATGATTAAATATTTCAATCAGAGAGCTAAATTTTCCTATGCCTGTAGTTTCTACAGTAGAGTCTTATCTTGTTCTAACGTAGAAGAGTTCTTCTCAAAGAACTTAGACCTACCACCCTTAAATTTTTCCCCAAAACATCTGAAAAACTTTCCAAAGGAACAAAGAAAAAAAAATAAATTTGGAACTTAACCATAACACTTTTATAAACTCTTGATGATTAAAAAATATTTTTAAAATACTATGTTCTAGAACACAAAGCAAGGATTCATGACACCACTGTATGATTCAGGAAATAAAGCAAACGTTTATTGAACATAACTCATGTACAGACACAAAAAATGACTACAAATTCTCACAACATACAGCCCTAATAGACAGGGCTGTCCCATTTCAAAGGAATTAGAGAACTTTCCAGTGGTCTTAAGTTATTATGGGAAATCTCTACTTGATAGATAGGTCAAACAGATCAAATTTTTTATGTTCTTTCACTATGTCCCTTTAGTCATTGTGCCAATATAGTTTCTCTAAACATTAAGTGTCATACATTCTGCAAGTGAAAATAAATGCTTTTCTCAGCTCATTATTAGAGTTCCACTTCCAATAAAATTTATCTTTGCAGCACCTTAGTCCATTTAAAGTTTTGTCAAGCCAGGGAACAGTTTACTGGGGGATATTTTATGTTACACAACAATCTAAGAAGGAAATTTACTTTCTTCATACTGAGTTATAACCAGAAATTCTACTGGAGAAGGAACAGAACTAATTCAGTCTCTTCACAAACACAGGCCTCCTGAGTGCAAAGTTGTGAAAGCAGGACCTAGGTCAGTGGTTTCTTAGAATACCAAAGACATTTCTGGTCCCCTGGCACCTTGCAATGTGAGCAACTTTTCCAGTTTTTCTGTTTTCTCCCTAGACAAGCAAGATGGAGTT
Source organism: Glaucomys volans (assembly GCA_020662805.1). Taxonomy (NCBI): domain Eukaryota; kingdom Metazoa; phylum Chordata; class Mammalia; order Rodentia; family Sciuridae; genus Glaucomys; species Glaucomys volans. Next base: position 177,958 of record JAJEJO010001502.1, on the reverse strand, counting down.
ACATACATTTGGGTGTCAAGAGTAGCTTTAGCTCTTACCAGCAGGGAGATTGAAACCGGCACTTTCTCATATTCTGTCTGAAATCTGCTTTTGCTTTTGTCTGTAGAATGATGATAAAAGCCACCTTGGGGTGACAGTTAAGCAAGATTATGTATGGAAAGCTTCTAGGACAATACCTGGCCACTAATAGATGCTCAGAAAATGTCTAACCTTCATATCAGGATTTAAAAATAAATATTCTGGCCACTTACTCATGAACTGTGACATTTTAACCTGTTTGTATGATGCCTATCCAATACATTGCAGGATACTTATCTCAAATAATTAGTATAACATTAGGAATGTGAAATGATAGGTTTTTTTCACTGACCAAGATGATTTCAGCTAGGCTACAGAAGGTGAAAGTGAAAGGACAAAGGTCTCAAAGAGATATCAATGCAGGACTGAGAGCACGGAAGGAAATGATATGATTGGCAATCAAACTGACTTAGGGAGTTACAGAATCAATAAAGGAAAAGCATCCTGCCTGAGTAAATATCATGTAAGTGCAAGATATTTGTGTGTTTGAAGATCAGATTAAGCCATCATTAATCTCAAAACTAATTGGATAATTGGCTCTGTGACTTAAAACAGAGTAATCACTCAAATTCTATTCTTTTAGTGTAAGATTTTTACATATACCATAATGAGAAAACTACATTTTATTAAATTATAACTAAATATGGCACAAAGGACATCTGTGCTTTTTTATGAGATCCAGCAAGAATATTTATTATAATTATTAGCACATGTACATAAGCATGGATATAGCAAATGAAGCATAATTTTCAATAACTTTTCCCTCTGAACATACATTTGTTAGTTTTCTGGTCTCCCATAAAGGAAATAAGTAAAGTAATTAAAGCATATAGTTTTTTTCTGGGTGAGTTTTATATATGTGGGAGGTGGAAAAAATTATCCCTCTTGTATAACTACCAAATTAATCTACCCATAAATAATGGTACTGATTGGTCAAGATTTGGAAAATATATTCAGAGAAGTGAGAAGAGATAAGAAAAAGTGGAACTCCTTGCATTCACTACTCAAACCCACAGAAAGGGCTTCAGGAGACTTTCCATGATGTTCTGGCTCACACCAATGCCCACGCACCACCTACAAATGAAAAGGTATCAAGAAACCCAACATCATGAATATGATGAAGACAATCACAGCTGAATGTTAGAAGCTAAAACAATGCCCTAATAAGTGGGGACATTCTGGTTGTCAGAAACTTTCCCTTTCATAATCCAAGAATAGATTAGGTGAACTAACTCAGAGCTCTTTTGGAGATACCCAAATCAGGGGAAGATCAATTAAGCCCTTAGTCCAAAAGCTAGGGATCTGCCAGTATGTCCGATAATTGTACTGTGATTTCCTCCGCAACAGAGAGAACACTACTGCCAGAAACATAAGCCAAGACAATGGTGCCAGAGTCTGGTTTAAACTTCAGTTACTTCATTCACCCACCCTTTACAAACTTTCACCTTGGCAAATTTGGGTAAGCAGAGTTGGCATCAAGAGTTAGCTTTAGGCAAATCTGTAAAGCTCAAGAAGTTTGACTGCAAATGCTCTCAACTCTCTTTCCGTCATCATCTCTTACTTCTATTTTCCATAACCCCCTGTAGAGCTTTAATGAGCCTTCTGATTCTATGTACCCAGGAAAAATCTGACTCTCCTGGATTTCATTCTGTAGGCAATGGAGCAAATTGACTTAAACAACAACTTGTTTCTAAGCACCTAATATGTTCCGAGCTCACTGGGAGCAGTAGGAATGCAGTACTGTTAATTCATCACATCTACCCTAAAGGACTTTAGCAGTCTAGCTTGGAGAAAAAGGTAGACATATGAAATAATTGCCAAACAACAGTATACAATAAAACGTTAATGTGAGTCATGTCCCATGTGCAAAAGGACTTAGAGACATGAGAAATCAGTCTGAGATTGCAAAGTGGAATGATTTTTGAAGGAGGTAAGACCAGAAGTAAACTTGGAAGCAAGAGAACAGTGTGATATGGGAGAAAGCACGGCCCATGGAAAACAATTCAATCATGAGCAGATCGAAATATTGGATTTAACACCATCCTACTTTAACAAAAATGCAGCTTTTCTTTTTTTTTTTTTTTTGAGGTTTCATTCCTTCCACTCAAACAATAGTGACAAATTTTCAGATTCTAAACTGCTACTACAGTACGTGGGGGAATGAGAGGTGTTTGAAACTCATGAAGCCATGCCCCATTGAAGGTGTCTAACTCTCCTGTACACAGGTACAGGCCTTAGGCAGCTCTGAACTCAGTATCCACTTTGAAATACTCGCCTGGACCTCACAGAAGGAAATGTTCCTCTTTATGATCAGACATGGATTTAATCCTATTTGTTTTTTTGTTGCTTTACCAGAACAGGGTGCTTTCTCACTTAAGACAAACTAACACACACTTACATAAGAATTTCTTTTTTTGGTATGCTTTTCTAAAGATTGTGTCCTAAGTATCTGGATGGGGGGATATATATCTTTTGAATTACATATTTTCACCTTGAAAATATTAATACCCTGCTATGTACTAGCCATATTTATATAATACTAAAATGATAAATTGAAAAGTGAAATTTTGGTTCAAATATGTTTGGGCATCAGGTAGAGAAAAACAATTAAAATCTAGTTGTTTTCCTGAATTTAGAAACAGTATAGGGGTTGATTTATTTTCAAAGCTGATTTGATCAAACATGTGGGTGTTTGGAAAAACCTTTTTCCACGTGAAACTACTTTTCAGGACTAAAGAGAAAGCTTATTATGGGGAACTCAGTAAAATGCATATTCCAGTTCAGTGGGTCTAGGGAGACGTCTGAGAGTCTGCATTTTTCATAAGCTCCCAGAGGATGTAGATGCTGCTGATGCATGGCCATCCCTGGAGTAGCAAGGCAGGAGGATGGAGCATGGGCTTAAATCTTTCAGAGCCACATTCTTCTCACTTGCCACTGTGTTCCCTGTATATCAAAACAAATAGATATAATAGATAAAGAGATTGATAGATAGATATAGACAGATAGAGAGAGATACTCACATATATACATAATTCAGTAAAGTAGATCTACTTAATATAAAATTGTGCAGTGGTACAAAAGAAAAACTGCAACTGCTTCATTATAAGTACTAACATTTTTAAAGAATCATGTTTGTGTCATTTGTTCAAAATAAGCATGGGATGTTTTAAAAACTCTGTCATTCTTTTTAATGTCTTTCTCTTTGCTTATCTTCCCGTAAAGAGGAGCAGAAATGAAAAGAGAGAGGGGCTCCCACTTGGACAGTGGTAAACAGTCTAGCTTCCTTTCTGATGTCTTCCAAAGGACTGACTCCCCCTTTCCTTCTTCACTGCCACTGGCAGGCTGATAGGAAAGCGCAGGTGCTTCCCTCACATGGTGCTGACAGGGAGCTCAAACCAAGCCCTTATCCTCATAGGAACCCTCAGGGATCTTCACTCCCTAACCACTTAAAACTGCCAAGCCTGTCTGCGTTCTCTGATCTCCCATGCTATTCTGAACATGCTTTGGAGTTTCCTGCTCTTCCCCAAAAGCCTCACTATATGAATAAACTTTTCTTACCTTCATGGTATGTATGTTCCATCATCCAGCTGCACATCTTCACCAGATTTTGGATGGGGGTCAACTTTGTCTCCGCTGTGTCCTAATATACTGCATTAGGCATATGTGTAGCTAATAGCAAAAGAGAAAACAATCTTGATTATGAAATTCAAAATTGGAGTTTGAAGTAGAATGATTGGAGTCCTAAGAAGCAAAAATAATAAAAATGTTCATGGAATCTGCCCATAATTTCATTAAAGGATTGAAAGTAAAGAATGTAACAGAGTATAACTGCAAGCAGCGATTTGAAGGAAAATGTCATTTCATACTTGCCATAAGCTGTGACCTCAAAATAAGATATATTTATTTTATGAATAAAAGCAATTTCAGTTAAGTGACTTCATATCTATCCTTTAGGCATGACAAGGTTTGCTCCACCTAAACAAGCAGTCTATAGGAACTAATAAGCAATATGACATAAGTTTCTCATAGAAGATCTACACTTTTAGAAATATCAGAGTCATTGTGTGATGGAGGAAAAGGATTAAATATGCTCTTGGATGATCTATAACAACTGTGCAACCCAAGATATCTACAAATCGGGTTCCCTTAGAAGTCCTTAGCTTCCCATTATAGACCCACCATAATCATCCATTCAGCCCTCACATATACAAGCTTCATGAAGTAATTTTTGCCTTACTTCTTATACCCAGAACCTAATATAGTGCCTGGCCAAAAATTATCACATAATAAATATTTGTTGAGTAAAATTCATCCAACTAGAGTTTCTTGAATGCTTAAGTGTCAAGCAATGTTTCAATTAAAAATGCTAAATACTTGGGGGTTTTTAGACACAAAGTATTTCAAATACAAATTAACTGGGAGCATTGGTTATAATGCATTTCCTTTATTAAGAGTGTTCCAGAAGATAGGGATGGGTGAACAAAGTCAAGACTTCTTCTATGACCCAGACCAAATGTTGAAGGTATAAAGTGTAGGCAACTAGCTAACTCAGCTCAATCAGAATTAATCTCCTGAAATTTTCTATCAGGAATGAAAGGAATATACTCAATTCTAAGGTAGAAGATAAAAGGTATGAAACTCAAGAGCTAGAGACTTGTCATGCTCTTCATCCTGGAAGGAAGCCAGTCTTCAGTGAGAGAAGGAAAAATTGTCACAGGAAGAAAAGAACTTTGATAGATTGCATCAGTAACCCTATTTTCTACCCATCCTTGTTTATGTACTAACTTTAAGCTTGTGAATTTTCAATTTTCACAAAAGAAACTGGAATCTATTTACTTAGCCCTTGAATTGAACTTGACTATGTCACCAATAGCTGACAGCCCACAGAATGAAGGAGTTGTAATGTGCAAGTACTCAAACCTTGTGTTTTCTTTCAAATTTCTTTATTAGTACATTATAGTTATACATAATATTGAGGTTTATTTGGACCCAATATGGAATATAATTTGCTCCAATTCATTATCCAATACTTCTCCTTTTTCTCCCCTGTTCCCTTAATTCTACCAGTCTTTCTTCTATTTATTTATAGTTTTTATAATTAGCACATTATAGAGATGCATAAAGGTGAAATTCACTGTGGTATATTTATATATGTACACAGTATACTTTGGTCAGCTTCATTCTACTAGTCCTCTCTTTTCCTGTTTCTCCATCCTCCTCAATTCCCTTCCTCTACTCCACTAATATCTCTTCTATTTTCATGGGATTTCTGCTCCCTTTTCCCCCCGATCTTAGTCTAGCTTCCACATATGAGAGAAAACATTCAACCTTTGATAGGCATCTAGGCTGGTTCCATAACCTATGTTGCATTGTTCCATAACAATGCAATTGTGAATTGCATTGCTATAAGAATTGGAATGTAGGAATCACTATAGTATGTGCTGATTTCAGGTCTTTTGGATAAATGCCAAGTAGTGGAATAGTTGGATCAAATGGTGGTTCCATTCCTAATCTTTTGAGGAATCTCCATACTGCTTTCCAAAGTGGATGAACAAATTTTCCATCCCATCAAAAATGTATAAGTGTTCCTTTCTCCCCACATCTTTAGCACTTATTGTTTGCCATTTTATCTGGGATGATATGAAATCTCCTTGTAGTTTTGACTCGCAGTTCCATGACTATTAAGGATGTTGAACTTTTTTTTATGTATTTGTTAGCCATTTGCTTTTCTTCTTTTAGTAAGTGTCTGTTAAAATGCACATACTTTTAAAATCAATAGTCATATTTCTAAGGTCTACTCTATTGACATACTCCTTATCTTCACCAACATTTGTGTAAGAATGTTCATTGTACGGGTTCTTATAATAGAAAAAAATAACAGCGATCTAAATTTCTATCACTAAAGCAGCAGTGAAATAATATTTAGTGTGTCCAATTATGCAGTGCTATTCAGCCACTGAAAATAATGGTTTTGGTATGTGTATATTTACTATTGTAAGAAGACCTCTATGATTTGCTAATAAATGGGAGGAAAAGGCGAATTCTAACGTATTTCAATTATCCTTTTCTGGAAACAAAAGAGATGCACAGACAGATGTTGATAGAAAGACAAAGATACAAGGCTGGTGTTTTACAAGTGAAAAAACAGGTGGTACACATTGGCTTTGAATATACAGAGTTTGGAATCAAAAGAAACATTTTGGGGATAATGCACATGTGTGATAATAGAAGGGGAGAGGGGAGAAAGACTATAAAAAATCATGTCTGGGAAATTCTTGCATCAGATCTACCTGAGCTAAATCTCTGTATTTCTTTTGCCTGTCTCCCTAGACTCCCCAAAGGCCTTGCCCTCCCAAATCTTCTGATTCAGAATGTCTTGGGCCAGGGATTCAGAAATTGGCACTTTGAATAAGTTTCCCACATACTCTGGGCTTCACAATGGCTGGAGATGAGTGGAGCAGCTCTCAGTGTTAGTGTATGTAGAAACCATGCAGCCAGAATATCTTGGTCCTTTTTCTTTCCCACTGCACTGTCTGATCTTCGACTTCTTCCCGCTCTCCTGTGCAAAAGCCAAGGGTGTTCTCACTCTTTGCCAAAATATTCTTACTTGCCATCTATGATGATTAATATCTACCTTCCTCCTTCCCTAGTCCACTCCTTTCAAAGTCAACACATAGAGATACGGATAAATTCAAACATTACTTTCAGGCTCACAAAAGGCTCACATTTGTGGACCTGAAAGGAATGGTCCAATCCGTCTTCCAGGTTGCTTAAATCATGAACTGTAAAGTGACAAGAAAAAAGTTAAATGGAGAGTAAAATTAAATTAAATGAAGTTTAAAAACTAATATTTAAATAGCGACTTTTACATGCACAACTGTTCTTTGATAAGGTTTAGTCCTATAATAATTCTTAACCAAAAAATAGTTTTGGACTATGTAAACGGTCCACATTTTAAGAACCATATGTTGCAATGGTCCTTATTCTGTTCCAAGCTTCTGATCGAATCAACTCCCAGAAATAAAAACATGTCACAAATAGGCAGCCCCTTTCATTTAAATACAAAGTTAGGTAAGAAAGCAGAGTGTTTTGTTAGGAGAGCTGTGGTTCCAACTTGGTTCTTCCTCTGAGTATCCACTTACAACCTCCAGGGAGGTTTCATAATAACAAAAGACCTGTTTCTAAGACCTATCAATCTTTGTACTATTACATAACTTTTTAGTATATGAAATTGATATGTTATTTTACAGCCATAAGAGTAGGAGATTCCTTTCCATAAATTTGACTGATCATTTTAACATTTTCAGAAGGAAATGGAGACTAACAAAACCCTCAGGGAAAAAAAAAGAGCTCAGGAATTGACTGTCACAATCTCCCTTATGTTAAAATCCCCCTGCCCACCAAAAGTAACTGAGCATCTCCTCCCATGACCTGGCCATGCTAAACCCTATAAAACTCAGATCCTGTTGTAGCCTGCTGCCATTTTCCCTCTTGAAAATGTACCCCTCCACTGCTTAATAAAGCATCACTGATACATTGAGATTGTCTCCCTTTTTTTTCTTTTTGCATTCTCTTTCATTTGCTTTCATTTTCCATGTAGATTTACTTGTTTTGTTTTGGTTTGAGTAGGAATTTCAGTTCTTTTAGTTCTTTTAATAGTAAAATGTTAGTAGTTACATTTCTTTAAATGTAACGCCCATCAAGAAATTAATGGAAGGTGATGTCCATTAAACTCAAATACTTATTTTTTTGTAAATGTTTCCTGACCTTTTCAGTCAATTTTTTTCTCACTTCTCAGTGTAGAATAGCAGTGCTTTTCCTGAGCAACTGGCTTGTTTTTACCGTAGGGGCACTGCATCAATAATTCTCTACCTTATTTAGATTAAAATCAAAACCAAATCTCTGGCCTTCCTCTAGTTGCCACAAAGGAAGATTCAGTTTTTTAAACTGAAATAATTTCACCTCATGTTTGCTATTTTTCATTTATTTTCTCTTTTGCTCAATTTGCTCGCTTACTGTATTGTGTATTGTATATTCTTTCATAGAGTGGCTGAAATAATTTGTGGGACCAAGCAGAATATAAAAAAATAAATTTTACTCCACTGGACCAAAGTTTTCCCTCTTGATATTCACCTCCTATTGGTTGACAAGTCATTTTTTTAAATGAGAACATCCCTTAGTGAGTATTTAGTCACACATCCAGGTATCAGCCTCATTTGTTCAGTTACATAAGCTCACAGTTACTATTTGTTCCCATTAGTGTCCCATGCATACAAAGTACATCACCTCCTTCCCAGGGGCTAATCAGAAATCTTTCCTTCTTCCATCTGCTGCTTATTGAATATTCGAGGTTATGAAGCATTCCTAGGAAACCCCTAGAGCCACAAATTTCTCCTTTCTCCCACTTGCAACATCAGACATTGAGGCACAAAACAAAGTAACAGCAGAATTTTGTGGCCCAAACACCTGGAGGGGCAGCACTTAGTTGTCTCCCTTCCTACAGCCCATCCATGCCTGTTTATTCATAGTATTTCCACAGAAAGGGCAAGCACTTTCCAGATCCTATTTATTTGATTTTCAGTTCTCCATAAAACAATGTATCTTAAAAGGATGCTCTTAGCTTAATAGTCTCCATTTAAGAGCATTTCAACCTGGATGCAAATCCCAACACGGGAGATTTCACCAATACAAATCAGTGCATCCTTTTCAGGGGGCTCCATCAGATCAGCAGCAATTGTGTGACTATGACTTTTACCCTGGCTGCTAAGGAACAAGTGTCTTTGCAGTGACGCAGGAAGCCGAGCAGGAAGTGCCCGCTAAGTGTATTTATGTGACTCATATCCATTTGCTCTCCAGCTCACTGGCAGTTTGCTCATTAGCATCAGTGCTGGGAGCTAATGGATACTCAGTAGGAAGTCATTTTTCTTGGTAAATGTCCAGTGAAAAAAAATGGAAATGAAAACCCAGGGAGGACTCTGTGCCTGACAAAGCTTTCCAAGGCTGACAGGGATTATTTGGGGAGGTCTCCTTACAGGATTCCATAGTCCATTTCACATTCCTATCAGGACAGATTGCCATTCTTCTAAGATAAGGTTTCAATCTCACACACACACACACACACACACACACACACACACATAGTGTGAAACAAGCAGCACTCAAGCAGAGGTTGCCTTTATCTTGATGGTCTGTTTATTTTTAAATTATTATCAGGAACTTTTTAAATACCATATATTCATTCCGTATCCAAGCACCCTGCGGTGTGTTGATAAATATCCAGCAACTGTCCCTGGGGAAGAAGGAAAGGCCCTGATTTCCACTCGATGCTGATTTCTGTGGGGAAAATACACCCACCACAGCCCATTTCAAGTGACAGCACGTCACTAAATGTAGAACTGGGAAAAACTGAGATAATTGGTTTTCTTGTAAGCAGATAAATATCCAATTGCCCAACAACTTCGCTGCCTGCTAAAAACAAATGGGGATTCATACAGAATGAACAATCAACAACCTTGTTAATAGGGTCCCCCAAAGTAATCAAAGGGTGATTCTGATCGGCCAGAGTCCATATAATTGGCATTTTCATAATTTTTTCAAGTTTCTGCTTTTTTCATTCTCACTTCTGACCCCTTCTATAATCCTGGGTCTCTCTAGGAGTAATGTTTGCCCTGGGAGTAATACTTGAAAAGTTATGGAAATGACTAACTCACTTCAAATAAAAACTGGAGTGCTTTCTGATATTTTTAATTACTTTATAATTAAAAAAAAGATTAACTATAGCAAAATTACCATCAAAATGTTTTATATGAAAAGACCATCATGCTTAAGATTTTAAAACAAAAGACAACTAAAAATGAAGATTGTCCAACAGTCTCACTGCTTGTTCTACAGGCTTAGAACAGTGAGTTAAGCTTGATTTCTGAAGCCAGATAGCTTTGGCCATACGCCAGCTTTGCTACTTGATAGCTGTGTGATCTCAGGCAAGTTGCTCATCGTCTCTGTGCCAGTTTGCTGCATTGTTAAGTGGAGAAAATAATAATGCCTAACTCATAATCTAACAAGGATTAAATTTATCAATGTATAAAATGCCTTTGTAGAATATTTTATAGATAATGCATAAGTGCAAAATAAACTTAAAGGAGAATTTTCAAAGATTAAGAAAAACACGTGGATTAGAAGGAAGCTGATTTACAGAAGTGTAATTTAGTCTAATAATTTACATGACTATTTAATATTGCTCCTACTCCTCTGATCATGTAAATAACTGCTAATGCAGCAGTTGAATTGTAGGTAAAAATTTAATTGTCTAAGTAAAAACAAACTACATC